>CM019073.1:50684500-50869500 GCA_009667805.1 Leptobrachium leishanense
TTAGATTTCCATATGGGTCGTTTTAGGATATGCGTCCAAGTCCTGGTGTAATATCCTCACTGGAGTCCTATAAGGGCTTCCAATCCCCAAGTAGTGGGAAAATGGAGTGAAGAGAAAAAAGAGAGAAGAGAACCAATGGTGCAATATGGTCTATATGAGGTCAGGTGTTCGTAGACAATGGAACACTTACAATTTGAAGAGCCTTATGGACCGGCTCTGGTGTGGATTGCCTCGGGCCTAGTTGAGGGTGGCCTCTACCCTTCTTTAGGGTGTCCTTTAGCGGTGATTGCTGCCGATCTATGGGTAGATCATCTCAAAGTAGAGAGAAAAATTCATAGCGTAGCTTGCAGATAAAAGTGAGGTGGATAGGATTAAACGAACTCACCGTTGGTGGAGCCTAGAGTTTCAGGCTCAGCTTGTAAGCGTTGAGTACACCTATTCGGTGGGTACTTTCACCTCTTTAGTCTGCGTGAAGTTTTCTCCTGTATGCGATCCTCCTGCGTCACTGAGTGCGGGTCCAGTCACTGACCGGCGAGTGTCCAAAGTCTCTCCGGGACAGTCCAGGCGCTGAGCTCAGCGCCTGGACTGTCCCGGAGAGACTTTGGGACACTCGCCGGTCAGTGACTGGACCCGCACTCAGTGACGCAGGAGGATCGCATACAGGAGAACTTCACGCAGACTAAAGAGGTGAAAGTACCCACCGAATAGGTGTACTCAACGCTTACAAGCTGAGCCTGAAACTCTAGGCTCCACCAACGGTGAGTTCGTTTAATCCTATCCACCTCACTTTTATCTGCAAGCTACGCTATGAATTTTTCTCTCTACTTTGAGATGATCTACCCATAGATCGGCAGCAATCACCGCTAAAGGACACCCTAAAGAAGGGTAGAGGCCACCCTCAACTAGGCCCGAGGCATCCACACCAGAGCCGGTCCATAAGGCTCTTCAAATTGTAAGTGTTCCATTGTCTACGAACACCTGACCTCATATAGACCATATTGCACCATTGGTTCTCTCTCTCTTTTTTCTCTTCACTCCATTTTCCACTACTTGGGGATTGGAAGCCCTTATAGGACTCCAGTGAGGATATTACACCAGGACTTGGACGCATATCCTAAAACGACCCATATGGAAATCTAACCAGACTACCCCTTCTTCAACGGAAAACACACGGCCGGTTGGAACTCTATCTGATTTCTCATACCAGATACCTTGGCCAATAGGACTCCATTACCTTATCCAGGAACACCTACTGCACTTTTTTGCACTTGAAGCATTTGCACTTATGTGTTTTCGATTGCACTTGCACTTTATGTGATACTACAATTGCACAACCTACGGGTGCTCCCTTATTTTATTTGTTTTAATACGTAATTCTAGATTTGCACAATATGTGATTTTAGGCCGTTCCTTGAACTGTTTTTACTCGCTCTACTGTTTTTTTATTCTTTTATTATGCAATTTCATGCATTTGCACACATGTGACTTAGGCCGCTCTTTTGTGTTCCAACACATGCATTAACGCATGTATTAACAACCTAGCTGCTAAGTGACCACCGTGTACTCCGATCTCCACGGCAGCACCTTAGTGGTCTTTTTTGACCGTGCACCCACTCTAGGCAACGACTACACAGTATTCTAGGCCTATCCGAAACTGTGTCCACCTACACACGAATAATCACTCTTCCCAAAGATTGCGCCACTAGGACCTCCCCCCTTCTCCACTCTATCTATCTATCTATCTATCTATCTATCTATCTATCTATCTATCTATCTATCTATCTATCTGGCTATATATCTATCTATCTATGTGTCTGGCTATATAGCTATCTATCTACAGTATCTATCTATCTATCTATCTATCTATCTATCTATCTATCTATCTATCTATCTATCTATCTATCTATCTATCTATCGTATATACACACATACATCAGACATGACAATTCTCAAAGTAATGATCTTAAAGTCCTATCCAGTAGACTAAAGAAAGTATCCAGAGAGAATTATCCATAAGTGACTTCGAGACAAGAATTGCAAATCTAGCTAAGAGGGTAATTTGATTCTGAGAATGTAGTAGTTAAAGGCATACAATATTATGTAAATTGCCGTCTATAGGAAGCAGAAAATTACACTACGCCACTTAGGCTTAATTTCCATCAGGCTATATATCATGCGCAAAAGCCTCCAGTTCAGTCACATTCTTAGGCTTGCGCACTGCAACTGCTTTCTTTAAGTCCCACCAGAGGTTCTCAATCGGATTTAAGTCAGGTGACTGCGATGGCCACTCCAAAATGTTCCAGCCTTTAATCTGCAACCATGCTCTAGTGGACTTGGAGGTATGCTTGGGATCATTGTCCTGTTGAAAGGTCCAACGTCTCCCAAGCCTCAGGTTTGTGACGGACTGCATCACATTGTCATCCAATATCTCCTGGTACTGAAGAGAATTCATGGTACCTTGCACACGCTGAAGCTTCCCTGTACCTGCAGAAGCAAAACAGCCCCAAAGCATGATTGACCCCCCGCCATGCTTCACAGTAGGCAAGGTGTTCTTTTCTTCATAGGCCTTGTTCTTCCTCCTCCAAACATAGCGTTGATCCATGGGCCCAAACAGTTCTAATTTTGTTTCATCAGTCCACAGAACACTATCCCAAAACTTCTGTGGTTTGTCCACATGACTTTTGGCATGCTGCAGTCGACTCTTCTTATTCTTCGGAGACAGCAAGGGGGTGCGTTCTGGCATGGAGGCCTTCATTACGCAGTGTGCGCCGTATTGTCTGAGCTGAAACTTCAGTACCCACATCTGACAAATCTTTTCTCAGTTCCTCAGCAGTCACACTGGGACTTTTCTCCACTCTACGCTTCAGGTAGCGCACAGCAGTCGAAGTCAGCATCTTCTTTCTGCCACGATCAGGTAGCGTTTCAACAGTGCCCTTTGCCTTGAATTTGCGAATGATGCTTCCTATGGTCTCTCTTGGTATATTTAACATCTTTGCAATCTTCTTATAGCCATTGCCCTTCCTGTGAAGAGTAATCACCTCTTATCTTGTCTTCCTGGACCATTCTCTTGACTTCACCATGTTTGTAACCACACCAGTAAATGTTTAGAAGGAGCTGAGTATCACAGTCATTTTAAAGCTGCCTAATTGGTGCTTATTATGCTTTATTGCTGCTCCGTGACATCCACAGGTGTTTTCAATACCTGATTGAAAACACTTGAATGAAACCTCTGTTCTTCAGAGTGGTAGTCTTTAAGGGGTTGAATAATTGTGTCAATGAAGAATTCACAAAGAACATTTACTACTGTATTACAAAACCAATTGATGTCATTTTAGTTGCATATGGTTCTTTAAAAAGTCCTTGTAGGATTTCATTCTGAATACAATTACAAATGTACACTAAATTCCATAAAACCCTTTACAGCATTGGGGGTTGAATAATTTTGAACACAACTGTATGTATCCATGTGTCTGGCTATATACAGTTGCGTTCAAAATGATTCAACCCCCAATGCTGTAAAGGGTTTTAGGGAATTTAGTGTACATTTGTAATTGTATTCAGAATGAAATCCTGCAAGGACTTTTTAAAGAACCATATGCAACTAAAATGACATCAATTGGTTTTGTAATACAGTAGTAAATGTTTCTTTTGTGAATTCTTCATTGACACAATTATTCAACCCCTTAAAGACTACCACTCTGAAGAACAGAGGTTCATTCAAGTGTTTTCAATCAGGTATTGAAACCCCAAGAAAAATGCGTTCAAATTCCACTTGCGTTGCACGGCCGGACTTTTGTGCGGCCGTACTTTGTATATTGGCCGTCATTGCCCGTCATCTGCTGCTAGTGCGGCCGTAATTATGTGCGCCAGAACGCACGTTAAAAGTGCGCTGGTCTGACCCCAGCCTAAAGGCTGGAACATTTTGGAGTGGCCATCGCAGTCACCTGACTTAAATCCGATTGAGAACCTCTGGTGGGACTTAAAGAAAGCAGTTGCAGTGCGCAAGCCTAAGAATGTGACTGAACTGGAGGCTTTTGCCCATGACGAATGGGCGAAGATACCCATAGATCGCTGCAAGACACTTGTGTCAAGCTATGCTTCACGTTTAAAAGCTGTTATAACTGTAAAAGGATGTTGTACTAAGTACTAAGATTGAATGTCACTTGGGGGTTGAATAAAACTGATAATGATGTGAGCACAGAAAAGACATTTGTGGTTATTTCATTATAAATGTTATGTTATATTTGTCTGACCTACACGTGCCTCTTTGATTTAATTGTAAGCAAGATGACTGAATGATCAAAATCAATGTCAAACTGGCCAAAACACTCAATTTCAGTGGGGGTTGAATAATTTTGAACACAACTGTATCTATCTGTCTGGCTCTATCTATCTATCTATCTATCTATCTATCTATCTATCTATCTATCTATCTATCTATCTATCTATCTGGCTATATATCTATGTGTCTGGCTATATATCTATCTTTCTGGCTATCTATCTATCTATCTATCTATCTATCTATCTATCTATAAAGCTATCCATTCATCTATATATCCGTCTGTGTATCTATATGTAAGTATGTATGTCTGTATAAATAATAGTATTTCTGACACTTTGTCGCTCCATTTTTCTATCTGAGTATCAATCTATGTGTTATTCATTCTTTCTTGTATTAATTAAAATTGATTCATCCAGAAATATAATACATTTTTTCTCAACATAATCTTTTTTCCATTGTTTTAAGATAACTTTGAGAGGTTATGATCGCAAATATATTTTTTCAGGATCACTAGTGATGCATTTGAATGCTGTGGCAAACATAAGAAAAACATTAACGCTCACCAGATTGTCAAAAAATATATCACTGACAAACACTAAGAAATATCTGCCAGATAAAAGGCAGAAGGTCTAACTCAGCACAATCCGGCTCAATGAGCCACGGCGAAAGTCTGTGACCTGCTTCCATATCCTAACATTCCATTATATTCTGATTATATGAAAGGTCCTTCAGCTATTAAAATGCCTGTTTTGTATCCAACAGTAATTTGTATACAGGGCTAGAGTAACATTTTATCCTCTTTTCTTTCCTTTCAGGAAATCGCAGCTTACTTAATAACATTTGAAAAACATGAAGAATGGCTAACAACTTCCCCTAAAACAAGGTAAAAACACATTTTCTTACTATGTGCAATAATTGCTAAGTGCTTTCTTTTGACAGTTAAAATGTTTATTTTTTGTTGTTGTTGTTTCTTCAAATTGAGCTGAAAGCTATGACTAAGCATTGCTTTTTCACAAGCTCAATTAGTAAATTATTCTTAATATTAAATGGAAGTTAAGTCTTTTTGGACAAGAAACAGATGGTTTAGCCATTGGTTCCCCGAACATTTCTAAAGAGGAATCATCTACCTTGTGACAAGTCTTCTTTCGTTCATCACAGAATTTGCACTTGTGTGTTTAGTATTGTGTGATGTGACCAATTGGCAGCAGCAGATTCCGAAATGTAATTCACATGCGTCAGTGCCCTGACGAAATTTCTCATAAATGTTTTGCAATGGATGTTTACATGAATAAATGTTTTACGTAGTAACATAAGGTGTAAAGTGGAAGGTTTGCACCTTCATTTTCAGAACCCAGATAACATGACTCTAGATAATACCCTGATGTGGGATTAAAGCATTATTTCCTAATCATAATATTCACAATATTTGCATTTTTCGTCTTCCTTTTTTTCTTTTGCTAGACTGTTGGCCCAACATTTCCTGCACACAGGCACATTACAAGAGATGCCAAGTGCAGTGCAAGACACATGTGGCTATATATATATATATATATATATACACTATATTGCCAAAAGTATTCACTCACCTGCCTTGACTCGCATATGGATGGCTGAGCGAATACTTTTGGCAATATAGTGTATATCACGAGTATAGCAGTCTGTAGTGATACCTTTTTTATTGGACTAACGTTACATTTAAAGTATAAGCTTTCGAGAGTGATCCTCTCTTCGTCAGGTATATTTGGCGATTTTACAACATCTACACCCCCAAACGTGTGCCTGATTAATGTCCCAATGTTAATTCTATCATTCTGCTCAGCATAGCTTCAATATACCTGACGAAGAGAGGATCCCTCTCGAAAGCTTGTCGTTTAAATGTAACGTTAGTCCAATAAAAAAGGTATCACTACAGACTGCTATACTCGTTATTTTGGCATCTGGACTAACACAGCCTACCGAATCTATATATATATATATATAACAAACCAGGAAGAGAGCACACCAAACATCATGTTCAAACAATACAAAAGAACCAACAACAGCAGCTAAATTCATTTAAACAGAGATTTTACCAGATTAACCCTTTAAATGCTCGTGTATTTTGTATATATATATATATATATATATAGTCCATTAAAAAAGGTATCACTACGCACTGCTCGTGATTTTGGCATCTGGACTAACACGGCCTAACGTTACTTTTAAAAGACAAGCTTTCGAGAGTGTTCCTCTCTTCCTCAGGTCGGGCCTGAAGAAGGGAGTTACACTCTCGAAAACTTGTCTTTTAAATGTAACGTTAGTCCAATAAATAAGGTATCACTACGTATTCCTATATATATGTACACAGTAAAACCTTGGATTGAGAGTAACTTGGTTTGAGAGCGTTTTACAAGAAGGGCAACAATATTTTATGAATCTTGACTTGATATACAAGCGATGTCTTGATATACTAGCGATGTCAAAGTACGTACGCTTTGTCTGCCGAGCATCACGTCACAACTGAGGCCATGGTCACCTTTCCTCCCAGCGTCTGTTGCAGCATTCTGGCAGCTTGACCAGGAGGGCCACATGGTGTAACATGCGTAATAGTGTCGCACATTACACCGGACGTGCTGAAACCCTCCCAACAGATAGTGATAAACGTCCTGCACAATAACACTCCTCCTCTCTTCTCTCCCTCGCTCCCACCAGCCACAATTCTTCTCAAAGGCAATGTGCAGGTTAATTTATCTTATTTTTACTTTATACTGTACAGTATTTTGTATTACTGTAATCATTTTCATATGAATATATGGTTGTGGAACCAATTGTTAGAGTTTCTATTATTTCTTATGGGGAAATTCGCTTTTGATATAAGAGCGCTTTGGATTACAAGCAAGCTTCCAGAATGAATTATGCTCGCAATCCAAGGTATTACTGTATACTGTATGTCACTCAACAGCAGAAAGGCTGCACTCAACCTAAACAAGCAACAAAAGCGGGTGCATCTAAGACAAATAATACAATATACAAAAAAAAAACACTTCCGATCAATGACCACATTCCAACAGATCATTCTATTTCAAAGAAGATCACCATTTTTAAGAATATTCAATTACCTGTGGGAATAAATGATAGGAATTTAGTTCCCAAAGTATGATCATATTTTGTGAACTAAATTCCGATCATTTATTCCCTAAGGTGATTGAATATTCTTAAAAATGGTGATCTTCTTTGAAATAGAATGATCTGATGGAATGTGGTCATTGATCTTGAGTGCTCTTTTTTGTATACTTTATATATATGTATATTTATAAAGCCACATGTGCCTTGCATTTAAGCTTCGTTTGTCATGTAATGTGCCTATGTGCAGGAAATTAGTGTATAACAGACAGACTCGTAAAAAAACATTGGAAACATTGGATGTATAAATAAATAAATGCTCTTGTTTAGTAACATTAAGTGTGTGTATATATATATATATATATATAGTTTATTATTTCAGAAGCCATTTGCACATCACAGAAATTCAAAGAACTGCATCCCAGAGCTCCTGTGCTACATTCCCAATATGCAGCAAGGAACTCTGGGTAGGATATGCAAATGACATCTGCCTCACTTTCTTGCATCCTGGGTCTGTTATTACAAAGAACCCTTAAATCAATGTCATGCCATACTAGATGGCTTTTTTTTTTTTTTTAGCAGAGATAAGGCTTGCAACTGGTCAAAGCCACTCCTAGGACAGCGCTGTTTCGAGTTTATTGGACCCTCATCAGCTAGGCGCTAAGCATGACCAGTAGCAGTGGATGCTTGGACCCGTAGGATAAATCAGTACATGCAAGGGTTGTGGTGGAGGACAAAATGTGAGATAAGCCTCCACGCAATAATTAATTAAGTTTATTATTGCAGAAGCCATATATATATATATATATATATATATATATAGGCGTGCGCACAGGGTGTGCCGAATGTGCCTGGGCACACCCTAATCAGGCAGCTTTCTTTCTTTTTTTTTTTCGCGGCAGCCGCTGGATTTGAACCTGCAGCTCCAGCGCTCATCGCTGACAGCTGCTCTGGAGGACTCTGTAACGCTGCTGGATCAGCAGCAGACATGCCCCTGCCTGTGTGTCTTTTGAAATCCCCGGTGAGATGCAGGGGCAGGCTTGGCAGCTGCTCTGGCGAGAGCTCAGGGGCTCTTGAATGCCCAGTGACAGGCAGTAGAGGCCGGCGGGTACCTCCTGGCCTGCTTGCTATTTCCCACCTTCCTGCACGCTCCTGCGATGCTGGGGGAAAATAGTATAGCGAGGAGGGAGAAGGAGGCAGGAAGGAGCAGAATAAACGTCAGAGGGTCCACAGGAGAAGCAGCAGTCGGCCCTGTGTCACTGAGGGTAAGGATGCACTTTTTTTTTTTAAATTATGCCACTGTCAGTAAAATGGTTAAGCCTGGCTGCTCCAGGGAGCTCAGATGCACCAGGCAGTGGCACTCTGACTGTTCAGACCCTCAGATCACTGGCAGCAGGGGGAAAGAGAATGTAAACACACACACACTGCTAGAAAGAATACAGAGTGAGAAAGAGAGGATGAATGCAAAAAGATCACAAAGAGTAAAATAATGTAGAAAGAAGAGATGCAGAAAAATGCAGAGATAAAGACTTCAGAGAGAAAAATAAAAAAGAATGCAGAAAGAAAGCAAGGAGGGAAAAATACAGAGAATGAATGAATACAGAGAGAAAGCAAGGAGGAAGAAATACAGAGAATGAATGAATACAGAGAGAAAGCAAGGAGGAAGAAATACAGAGAATGAATGAATACAGAGAGAAAGCAAGGAGAAGAAATACAGAGAATGAATGAATACAGAGAGAAAGCAAGGAGGAAGAAATACAGAGAATGAATGAATACAGAGAGAAAGCAAGGAGGAAGAAATACAGAGAATGAATGAATACAGAGAGAAAGCAAGGAGGAAGAAATACAGAGAATGAATGAATTTATTATTATTATTTTATTATTCTTTATTTATAAAGCGCCAGCATATTCCGCAGCGCTGTACAATAAGCACAGTATAGACAGGGTTACAATACATTGAACAACATTTGACAAACAGTACAGGAGGAGATGAGGGCCCTATTCCCGTAGGAACTCACAATCTGGGAGGGTTGGGGTTGGAAACAGGAGGAGAGGACTGTAATGTGAGAGTGATTGATGGTTGCGTCAGTGATTGGGTGGTAGGCTTCCCTAAATAGGAATGTTTTAAGGGAGCGTTTGAAGGAAGAGAAGTTAGGGGAAAGTCTGACAGTACGAGGGAGAGCGTTCCAGAGAGTGGGGGCTGCGCGTGAGAAATCCTGCAGTCTATCATGGGAAGAGGTGATGCGGGAGAAGCTAGGCGCAGGTCACTGTTTGACCTTAGGGAGCGGGCTGGGGTGTATTTGGTGATTAGTGAGGACAGGTAGTGGGGAGCTGAGTTAGTGAGGGTTTTGTAGGTAAGGATAAGGATTTTGAACTTAATTCTGCAGTGGATGGGGAGCCAGTGAAGGGACTCGCAGAGGGGAGCGGCAGAGACAGAGCGGCGGGTGAGGTGAATTAGCCTGGCGGAGGCGTTCAGGATGGATTGTAGGGGGAGAGGCGGGACAGAGGGAGGCCAGATAAGAGATTATTGCAATAGTCGAGTCGGTAGATTACCAGGGCGTGTATGAGTTGTTTTGTGTGACAGCGGTAAGAAATGGCCGAATTCTGGAAATATTCCGCAGTTGGTATCGGCAGGAGGAGGAAAGAGACTTGATGTGGGGGATGAAGGAAAGAGCAGAGTCAAGTGTAACTCCAAGACAGCGAACTTGGTTTGATGGGGAGATGGTGATACCCTCCACCGTGATAGAGAAGGCAGGAGGTGGGGAGGCATTGGAGGGAGGAATAAGTAGGAGTTCAGTCTTTGACATGTTGATCTTTAGGTGGTGGGAGGCCATCCAGGAGGAGATGCCAGATAAACAGTCACTGACTTTTGAAAGGACAGGGGGAGAGAGATCAGGGGTAGAGAGGTAGATCTGAGTGTCATCAGCGTAGAGGTGGTAATTAAAGCCAAAGCTGTTGATGATTTTGCCCAGGGAGGAGGTGTAGATGGAAAAGAGCAGAGGACCAAGGACAGAGCCTTGAGGTACACCAACAGATAGAGGCAATGAGGAGGAGGAGTTACCAGCAAAGGACACGCAGAAGGACCTGTTGGATAAATAGGAGTCAACCCAAGCAAGTGCAGTGTCACCGAGACCCAGAGAGTTGAGGGTCTGTAGAAGGAGGGGGTGGTCAACAGTGTCAAAAGCAGCCGAGAGGTCAAGCAGGATGAGAATAGAATAGTGGCCGTGTTTTTTAGCAGTTAGGAGGTCGTTGGTGACTTTGGTGAGGGCAGTTTCACTTGAGTGTAGGGGACGGAAGCCAGATTGCAGGGGGTCAAGTAGGGAATTGGAGGACAGGAAAAGGGAGAGGCGGTTGAAGACTAGTTTTTCTAAGAGCTTTGATGTGAAGGGAAGCAGGGATACAGGGCGGTAGTTGGATGGAGAGTTGGGATCTAGGGATAGTTTCTTTAGTAAAGGGGTAACTAGCGCGTGTTTGAAGGCGGATGGAAAGGAGCCAGTGGAGAGAGATAGGTTGAAGATGTGTGTGAGAGCAGGGGTGAGGGAGGAGGAGAGGGGAGGAATTAGATGTGAGGGAATGGGGTCGAGCGGCACATGGTGAGATGTGAGGAGGACAATAAGGAATTGACTTCCTCCTCAGTGGCTGGGAGGCGGCAGAGGGTGGCAGAGGGGACCTCTGGGAGTGGAGGTGGCAGATAACTATCTTGTGTTGGGATGTTGCTTCTGATAGTTAGAGTTTTACTGAGGAAGTAGTCTGCCAGGTCTTGAGCGCTGAAGGCAGCTGTGGGGGGAGGTGCAGGTGGGTAGAGGAGGGTGTTGAAAGTGGACCAAAGCCGTTTAGGGTTGGAGGACAGTGTAAATATAAGAGATGAGAAGAAGGATTGTTTGGCCAAGTGGAGGGCAGAGGTGTATGACCGGAGAATAAACTTGAAGTGAACAAAATCAGCTTCAGAGCGGGATTTCCTCCAGGCACGCTCTGCGGTGCGGGAGCATCTTTGCAGGTAGCGAGTCTGGAGGGTGTGCCAGGGCTGAAGCTGGCGGCGTGGGGCCTTACAGAGTCGAAGAGGAGCAAGAGTGTCTAGAGCAGAGATAAGCGTAGTGTTGTAGTGATTAGTGGCAGCATCAGGGCAGGTGAAGGATGAGGTATGAGGGAGGTGGTGAAGTAGGTTGGAGAATTGATGGGGGTCCACAGCATGTAGATTTCTGCGAGTGTGTGTGTGCGCGGGGTGGGGGAGCAGGGTGTTTAGGAAGTCCAGATAGGTTGAAAGAGAGAAGGTGGTTGTCAGAGATGGGGAAAGGGCGACATTTGAACTCAGAAATGGAGCAGAGGTTGGAAAAGACAAGGTCAATAGCGTGACCATCGCGGTGGGTAGGGAGGAGGGAGGATTGTGTGAGTCCAAGGGAGGACGTGAGTGAAAGAAGTTTGGAGGCAGCAGGGGCGGAAGGATCGTCAATGGGAATGTTGAAGTCCCCGAGAATTAGGCATGGAAGATTAGAAGACAGGAAGTGAGAAAGCCAGGTAGCAAAGTGGTCAAAGAACTGGGAGGTTGGTCCCGGTGGGCGGTAGATGACTGCCACCCTGAGAGCCAGAGGAGAGAACAGGCGGATTCAGTGTGTCTCGAAGGAGGAGAAGGGAGGGATGGGGGTGGAGGGAGATGCTGGTAGGTGCAGGTGGGAGAGAGCAGGATTCCGACCCCGCCACCATTTCTCTCACCCGGTCTGGGGGTATGGCTCAAGTGTAGACCACCATGTGAGAGAGCAGCAACGGAGGCCATGTCAGAGGGAGTTAGCCAGGTTTCAGTTAAAGCTAGGAGGTTGAAGGAGTTTGAAAGGAAGAGGTCATGGATTGCTGTGAGTTTGTTGCACACAGCGAGCGAGCGTTCCAGAGGGCAGGAGGAGAGACAGGCGCTGAGGGATTATGGGAATGAGGTTGCTGGGCTTGCAGGGAGGTGATTTATGTGCGATGGAGATAGGATGAGAGGGAAGTATTGGATGTGTTGTGGGGTCAGGGTTAGGGGATATGTCACCTGAATAGAGTAACAGCAGGATGGTGAAAAAGAGAAGGTGGGAATGGGATTTGTGGGAGTGGGAGTGATTGGCAGCACGAGAGATAGAGGGAGACCATGTTCTGAGGAAACAAAGGAGCTCATGCGAGGCCATCATGTGGGACGAGAGGAGAGAGGGAGAGATGCAGATAGTGTAGGGGTCGGTGGTAGAGGGGCAGGAGTTCTATTTAAGGAGAAAGGTAGAAGTAAAGAGTAGAAGCGTGAGAGAAAGCATGATATAGACGTGTGTTTACCCGGAGTAAAAAGTGGGCCTTGCAGTTCCTTCCTCCAGACCCGCAACTCCAGGAAATCAACTCTGAACGTCCACTTAGGATGCCACTTAGGATGCCACTTGGGGGACAGAAAGAAAGCAAAGAGGAAGAAATACAGAGAATGAATGAATGCAGAAAGAAAGCAAGGAGGAATAAATACAGAGAATGAATGAATACAGAAAGAAAGAAAGGAGGAAGAAATACAGAGAATGAATGAATACAGAAAGAAAGCAAGGAGGAAGAAATACAGAGAATGAATGAATACAGAAAGAAAGAAAGAAAGAAAGAAAGAAAGGAGGAAGAAATACAGAGAATGAATGAATACAGAAAGAAAGCAAGGAGGAAGAAATACAGAGAATGAATGAAGAAAGAAAGAAAGAAAGAAAGAAAGAAAGAAAGAAAGAAAGAAAGAAAGAAAGAAAGAAAGAAAGAAAGAAAGAAAGGAGGGAAAATACAGAGATTGAATGAATACAGAAAGAAAGCAAGGAGGAAGAAATACAGAGAATGAATGAATACAGAAAGAAAGCAAGGAGGAAGAAATACAGAGAATGAATGAATACAGAAAGAAAGCAAGGAGGAAGAAATACAGAGAATGAATGAATACAGAGAGAAAGCAAGGAGGAAGAAATACAGAGAATGAATGAATACAGAAAGCAAGGAGGAAGAAATACAGAGAATGAATGAATACAGAGAGAAAGAAAGCAAGGAGGAAGAAATACAGAGAATGTATGAATACAGAGAGAATGCAAGGAGGAACAAATAAAGAGAATGAATGAATACAGAGAGAAAGCAAGGAGGAAGAAATACAGAGAATGAATGAATACAGAGAGAATGCAAGGAGGAAGAAATACAGAGAATGAATGAGTACAGAGACAAAGCAAGGAGGAAGAAATACAGAGAATGAATGAATACAGAGAGAAAGCAAGGAGGAAGAAATACAGAGAATGAATGAATACAGAAAGAAAGCAAAGAGGAAGAAATACAGAGAATGAATGAATGCAGAGAGAAAGCAAGGAGGAAGAAATACAGAGAATGAATGAATACAGACAGAAAGCAAGGAGGAAGAAATACAGAGAATGAATGCAGAGAACGAATGCAGAGAATGAATGCAGAGAGAAAGAAAGCAAGGAGGGAGAAATACAGAGAATGAATGAATACAGAGAGAAAGCAAGGAGGAAGAAATACAGAGAATGAATGAATACAGAGAGAAAGCAAGGAGGAAGAAATACAGAGAATGAATGAATACAGAAAGAAAGCAAGGAGGAAGAAATACAGAGAATGAATGAATACAGAAAGAAAGCAAGGAGGAAGAAATACAGAGATTGAATGAATACAGAGAGAAAGCAAGGAGGAAGAAATACAGAGAATGAATGACTACAGAAAGAAAGCAAGGAGGAAGAAATACAGAGAATGAATGAATACAGAGAGAAAGAAAGCAAGGAGGAAGAAATACAGAGAATGATTGAATACAGAAAGAAAGCAAGGAGGAAGAAATACAGAGAATTAATGAATACAGAGAGAAAGAAAGCAAGGAGGAAGAAATACAGAGAATGAATGAATACAGAAAGAAAGCAAGGAGGAAGAAATACAGAGAATGAATGAATACAGAGAGAAAGAAAGCAAGGGGGAGAAATACAGAGAATGAATGAATACAGAGCGAAAGCAAGGAGGAAGAAATACAGAGAATGAATGAATACAGAGAGAAAGAAAGCAAGGAGGAAGAAATACAGAGAATGAATGAATACAGAGAGAAAGAAAGCAAGGGGGAGAAATACAGAGAATGAACGAATGCAGAGAGAAAGCAAGGAGGAAGAAATACAGAGAATGAATGCAGAGTGAACGAAAGCAAGGAAGGAGAAATACAGAGAGAAAGAAAGCAAGGAGGAAGAAATACAGAGAATGAATGAATACAGAGAGAAAGAAAGCAAGGGGGAGAAATACAGAGAATGAATGAATACAGAAAGAAAGAAATCAAGGGGAGAAATACAGAGAATGAATGAATACAGAAAGAAAGAAAGCAAGGAGGGAAAAATACAGAGAGAAAGAAAGGAAGGCGGAAGAAATTTAGAGAATGAATGAATAAATACAGAAGGAAAGAAAGCAAAGAGGGAGAAATACAGAAAATGAATGAATACAGAAAGAAAGGATGCAGAGATTTACAGGTCTATTCAAAGAAAAGTGAATCTCAGGAGAATGACTGGAGAAGTGAAAATATGAGGTCAAAATAGCCAAGCCAGAAAAATTCTCCCATGTATTTCACTTTCCAAATCGACTTTTTGTTCTAGATTGTTCTCTTCTGCCAGTTCCCCTGTTTTTTACCTTTCTCTGAATAACCCTGAAAGAATACATAGAGCAAGAAATGCAAATGAAAGAATGGATGCACAGGAAAGAAAGAATACAAAAAGAAAGAAAGGAGACAGAAAGAAACAGAATGAAAAGATGCAGAGAGAAAGAATACAGAGAAAGAATGGGAGTAGAGAGAAATAAATATGGAAAGAAAAGATTTCAGAGTGACATAAAATACTGAACAAAAGAAGCAATACAGAGAAAGAAAGAATGCAGAAAGATTACAAGGCGAAAGAAAATACGGAGAAAGAAAGAAAGCAGACAAATAAACAATAGTGAAGAAAGCCTATCGCTAGGACACGGAGAAAGCGGCCTGGGGGAGTCGGCAGTGACCATGAAGGCCGGTGAGTATGAAGAAGGGAAGGGATCCTTATTATTCTATCCTATATTTCCCTCAATTTTCTTTGTTTATTGCAACTATTTGTATTTTTTCTATGTATTTACCCCACCTACCCTTTATCAATAGCTATCTGTCTGCTAACTGAAAAATCTCCCACTTGTCCTGTCCCTACTGACTGCAGAGAGTCCAAACCAGGTTCCAGCTGCAGTGAACAATACTGTGGGTTTTATTGCTGTGGAGCTCTGTGATACAGTAATGTGCGGTGTGTATGAGGGTATCACAGACCTCCACTGTAATAAAACTCACAGTAATGTGCAGTGTGTATGAATGTGAGTTATATTGCTGTGGAGCTCTGTGATACGCACATACACACCGCACATTACTGTGAGTTATATTTCTGTGGAGCTCTGTGATACGCTCATTCACATAGCACATTACTGTGAGTTTTATTGCTGTGGAGCTTTGTGATACGCTCATTCACATAGCACATTACTATGAGTTTTATTGCTGTGGAGCTCTGTGATACGCTCATAAACAGTGCACATTACTGTATCACAGAGCTCCACAGTAATAAAACTCACAGTAATGTGCAGTGTGTATGACTGTGAGTTGTGTATATGAGCGTATCACAGAGCTCCATAGCAATATAACTCAGTAAGTGTGGTGTGTATGAGCGTATCAGAGCTGCACAGCAATAACGCTTGTCTTTTAAATGTAACGTTAGTTCAATAAAAAAGCTATCACTAGCCTCCCTCTGTCCCGCCTCTCCCTCCTACAATCCATCCTGAACGCCTCCGCCAGGCTAATTCACCTCACCCGCCGCTCTGTCTCTGCCGCTCCCCTCTGCGAGTCCCTTCACTGGCTCCCCATCCACTGCAGAATAAAGTTCAAAATCCTTATCCTTACCTACAAAACCCTCACTAACTCAGCTCCCCACTACCTGTCCTCACTAATCACCAAATACACCCCAGCCCGCTCCCTAAGGTCAAACAGTGACCTGCGCCTAGCTTCTCCCCGCATCACCTCTTCCCATGATAGACTGCAGGATTTCTCACGCGCAGCCCCCACTCTCTGGAACGCTCTCCCTCGTACTGTCAGACTTTCCCCTAACTTCTCTTCCTTCAAACGCTCCCTTAAAACATTCCTATTTAGGGAAGCCGACCCCCCGACTCACTGACGCAACCATCAATCACTCTCACCTTGCAGTCCTCTCCTCCTGTTTCCAACCCCAACCCTCCTAGATTGTGAGTTCTTACGGGAATAGGGCCCTCATCTCCTCCTGTACTGTTTGTCAAATGTTGTTCAATGTATTGTATTGTAACCCTGTCTATACTGTGCCTATTGTACAGCACTGCGGAATATGCTGGCGCTTTATAAATAAAGAATAAGAATAATAAATAATAAAATCACTACCTACTGATATATATATATAAGATATATGTATGTATCTATATATCCCCAAATTTCAGCACTCACGCCTCCCACAAGTATCCTCTGACTCTTTTTGCCTCAGTGCTGTTTATCCGTGTGAGCATATGTACTATATCGAAGAGAGGATGCACTCGAGGACTTCATTAATAGTTTCCTTTATTGCCCCAACATTTAAAAAAAACAAAGTTTCGACTCCAGCTGAAGCAGAAACGTCTTTTTTTTTAAAAAAAAATAATTATATATATATATATATATATATGTCTTTGAGCTTTTGGGTGCACACCCTAATGTAATAGGCTGCGCACGCCTATGTATATATATGATCATGAGTATAGCAGTATGTAGTGATACCTTTTTCATTGGCCAAACGTTACATTTAAAATACACACTTTCGAGAGGATTCCTCTCTTCTTCAGGTCTGCAAGCTATACTGAGCAATATCCTAGAATTGAACATTAAGACATTAAGGGGCACATGGGTGGGGGGTTAGATGTCGTAAATAGAGAGAGTCAAATGGTATGGCCAAAATGGGAAAATAAACACAGGAGAGATTTTAGGCCCATAAAACAACAGTGATAAGATCATGACAACTTGAAAGAAAGAAAAACAAAAACACGAAACAGTGAAGGCAGAAAAGACACACAAACAAACAAGAAATAACGAAACATCCGCCAGAATTGTGAATGCTATGTGACGCTATGGTAATGGGTTAACATTATACTGTATATAATTTGATGTACATAGAGATCGAGTTACAGTTACTGTTATCAAATAGTCAAGGATTTGAAACATTGTGCTGATATATGCACAATGTAGAGTTATTGCTGCACATTGGTTGTCATCACATAAAAAATATATAATAATGTATTCTTTTACCATACAATTTTTCCATATTTTTGTTTAGTATTCATCACAAAAGTGTTATTGTGAGTGAAAATGTGCCGAACGTTTATTGTAATCTTTCTAATTATTGTTTGACCCCTCTCCCTGCAATATATTAGCTAGATAGCACCCCCGTCTATGAATATATTGTGCATGGCGATATTTGCAATTAAATGTTTGGTTATGCCTCTGCAAAATGCAAAATTAAAGTCACAAGTAATAAAAACGTAAAGTAATACAAACATATATTCTCTTAAATCCCGGTTCCTGGTTATTCATCCCTTGATTCTGACATTTAAAGAGACTTACAGTCCAATAATGTGCTTCTACAAGCAAAAATATAAATAAAACAATTTATTAAAAAAAGGGAAAGCAATTATAAGATCAAATTAAAGAAAAAGTGCGACCTTAAAAGGGAAGCAAGCATAATTTGGAGATAAATATTTTTTGCAATACAGTAGATTTTGGTTAAAAAAACATGAAAGACATAAAAAAAGTTTGCCTAATCTCTAATAGGGAGGGGGTATGGACTTCTCACAATATAGATTATGTAAAATAAAGAATAACAGTAAGTTAAATGGTATGTTTTATAATTAACCCCTTCACACCCAAAACCAAGTTATCTCGATTTTGCATTGTACTGCATTGAGAAGCACTCATTAGCATATCAGAAGACCATTTCCACACTTTCTTAAGGCAAGATTAGTGTGTCCACTGTGGAGAAACGAAATCCTTTGTTTTATGTCTCTCCAAGCACCATGGAGAGACATAAAACCAGCTTCAAATAGCAACCCTAAATCTCACTGTAACAAAAGTTCAAATAGATTACTGCAGCATTCCAGCAGCCAGGGATTTGGCAGAATTCCGGGAGAGCTCTGGGGTCACTCACTGCTGTACAGGGATAAGACTCAGGTTGTTATAATGAGTTAAAATCCCTGTACAGTTCAGATAAAACGTGTTACTGTAATTCCATATATAGGAATTATGTCACATACAAATATTATTTTTATATTGGTATTTTGTGGAAGCTGCATTACTAATAATCTCATTATTATGACTACAAACCTCCATAAGCAGGAGACCTGACCATTATTATTTATCTTTATCACAGTTACTGTATCTAACACAAAGGTCTTTTCTTCCTGTATGATAATAATGCAGACCCCGTTTGAAATTGTGTAAGATAAAGGACACCATCTAAATCTTACATTTCATCAATATTTCTATAAAGGATAAAGAATACATGAAAAATTTAAAATGAGGGAATTAACATTATTTTAATTTTTTAATTATCTCAGAATAACAATTTCAGTGTGAAAATTATATTTTACCCTATATTTAATTGTTAGCTTCACATCGCTTGTTTCAAATAAATGTGATGAGATCATTTATTTCGACAAAAATCGCTTGGTAGTGGAGGGGTTAAAAAAATTTTTACATTTTTTTAGAGATGCATTACCTCAGAAATGTAAGGAATAAAGCAGATTTTACGATTGACAAAATCTATTTAAATTCCATCAAAAGTGCCTTATATACAAAGTTTTCCCTGGTATGCATAACAAGCAAGGGTATATATTTAAATTTAAGCGACAGGAATGTAACTATAAGGCTCCCCCCCCCTTAGGACTAAATTGTTTTGATGCACAATGATGAGAAATTATTACTGAAATAAATGGCATTCAGCTAATAACAGAGATTTACATGGGACATACTGTGGAAATGTTGTTGGAGCTAATACTCCTAAGAGCTTGTGATGTAACACAGTCAATCATAAAGATGTTAGCATTGTATCGCAGGAAGGATCCATCATTACGATGTTGTGGGTATGCTTCCTGGCATTTTAAAAAAGTGGTATGTTAATGCCTCAAATTTGCTTACATTCAGCAGTTACTGTTCTCAGTGAACTTTCTTATTAAGTTGTTGTAGTATTGTGTATATTGTGTCAGATCCTAGCCTGTAGATTGTTAGCTATTTGAAACGTTTGTATTCTGTGACAGCCATATGAAAAAGAACCTAAGTAACACCAATAAACAGGCATATGCTTCCCCAATCATATGGAAATATTTATATTTCCTATATATGCCTAGAAATTTAAAGCTGTGTTGACTGTTAACCTCTTCACTACCACGAACAAGTATACTTGATCATGAAAGTATCTGTTGTCCTGATATTGGGCCCTATCAGGTTCCCCTCGCTAAAGCCGGGATGCTAAGGGGAAAGGAAAAATTTGCGTTCGCTAATCTCCCCTTTGCACCCCGGTTTCACCAGCGGATTGCAGGACAGGCACTGAGTCCAGCAGCCTGCCCCGTAGAGGCCGCTAGGCTTGCAAATGCCCGGGTCAACACTAGAGCCCTGTCCTGAGCATCCCCTCCTTGGAGTCTGTAGGACCCAACGGAGGCTTCTCCTACCTGGACACATGACTGTCAGGATCTCATCTCTCGCAAGATTCTGCTGGTCGACGGAGTGATTGCGGAAGGAGACTGGGGTTGCCAGAATCAGTGGATCAGGCCGCCGTTCTCGTCACAGGATGAATGGTGAGTATTTGGGTTTTTTGGGGGGATTTTCAGCTGCTGCTAACTGATTCAGTTCAGCTGAATCAATTAGCAGCAGCTCTGAGCTGGTGTTAACTTTTTAGTTAGCGACAACTCTTAGTAACTAGTGTTAGGACCTTGTGATCCTAATGCTAGTTACTCTGTGCTTGTACTTTGTTCTCCCCATGTTAAGTATAGGGAATGCAAAGTAAGGTAAGCAAGAGCTAAAAATGCAAATACTGATGCGCTAACAGGAATTACAATGAATCTCACTTAGGTATAGAGCTGAGATATATGTAGATATATGAGATGTATCCACTTTGATTTTCCAAACACAAAGAAACAAATACGTCTGCTCTTAGAACTGCTAATAAAACACTCAAAACACATCTTGGTACTTAAGTAAGATCAAATGAAGCATTGAATAACCATGTTTAAGCTATTTTTAATTTCAGGATGTTTGTTTATGTATTTCTATGGTGAGTTTGCTTAATATCCTTCACGGCTTCGAACAGCTACAGCATCTTTTACAGTGCTCTGCATTTGTGTGCTCATTAAAATCAATCAAGGCATGTCTTAGTAACCAATTTAGATCAAAATAAACACTGTAAAAACATTTAAGCTATTTTTAATGTCAGGATGTTTGTTTGTATATTCCTAAAGTGAACTTGCTTGATCTCCATTGCAGCTTTGTACGACAACAGAATCTTTTGCAGTGCTCTGCATTTGCAAGTTTATTAATCCTTCATGTGCTTCAAACATTGTGCACAAATAAAATGGACAGTGCTGGTGAATTTTTAGCACACACCCAGTTTGTTTTACAGCAGATAAGAATTTTAGGGAATCTTGACGGCTACCACTAACCTCCGGAGTGAAGCCTCTCTCTCTCTCTCCTGCAAAGCTTTGATTACTCCGGCACCGTGTCTTGGTTGCGTAATACAATTTTATTACCATCTCAAAAGAAATGCAAATACATTACAGTATTTAACCCAGAAGGGCATATTTATTTTCCTTTAGTCCACAGGTATATCTTAGGGTCTTGACATTATTATTACCCAAAGGTGCTCATTTTATCGACTTTGAAAGATGCAAGACTCATTTGACCTTGCCAGGAACCACTGAGATACTGCAGCTGAAGTTCTATCCATTGAGCTATCTCATCTGCATAAGATAAATAAGAATTCTTCTAACTGATGTCTTATTCTTAAGCTCATAAAACACAAATAGGTTTATTTGCATAAGTTTGTAGTTCATTTGATGGCTTTTTTAGCTCTGATGCTATGCAACGTTGATCTTTTAGTTGTTTGGTGCGTCTGGTACTCGTGCAACCCTCAGATTTGTTTCCTAGAAGAGCCAAGTCAGCCTTTTATGTTTACGAAGTTGATAGATTCATACCCCTGGGTTCGGTAATCCTTTGTACATAGGCCCTTTATTTCTGCGCCGCGAAGTGACATTCAAGTCCTGGAAAATACGTATGGCCAGGTTTCTGAATTCTGACAAAGATTTTCAGAAATAAAGAATAAATGGTTTAAATAGAGATCTGGAGTAATAAAAAATCAAAGGAGAAAATAAAATTGCATGTAACACCTGTACAATATTTTAGCTTTTTTGACATTTTTTCTTGTCGCATTTTTAGGACTGCTACTTAAGTGCCTTTGGAAAGCTTCTAGACATATTGAACTTTAAAAAAATTATCCTTTTGTGACTTTGTCAGCTGTAAGAGACTTGTTAGGCGGTATTTGACTCCGATATTCTTCGTAACTGTCTCAGTCAGAGTTGTTTGTTCCTTGGGTTAGTGTAATTATGAAGCTCAATAGAATGTGTGATTTTTTTTGAATATTTAAAGTCAAACTCTCAAAACATTAACACCAATCATAGTGTGAGTTTATTAAATAAATTAGTTAACAAGGAAGACATATTCATTAATTAAAAGAGATCTTTCTCTCTATTCAGTGGATGACATAAAACATTTGCAACTTAGACAGAATAGGTTCGGCACCCAAAAAAGTGACGACTGTACAGTACAGTAAAATTGCTCAGCCTGTGCAAGAAGGATTGTTACAGTGCTTGGAGTGTGAATTAGCATTTTTCTGTGGTTCACACATTCTTGATGAGCCATGTTTACACACATCATCGCTAATTAGCAATTCACACATACACACCTAATTAGACACACATTATAAGTACCTAACTAGCTCTCATCACACACTTCTACACACAAACCTAATAAGCCATACCAATACATTTTCTCACTTTTTATTAGTCAAACGTCAATACACATTGATGCACAACCACCAAATAACCACATACTTACACATTCATTTCATATCTCAGTGCAAGCATGTTAAAACATACGTCACATATGACAGGCGGTCACTATATACTGAAATGTAGTAATTAATGGACAAAAATTGTGCATAATTATCAAATAATATAAAATTGAAGGTCATGCATTCTTACAGATGCAACTTCTTTGAAAACAATGAGCACTATTCCATAGTTGGTGCTAATGTTGCATCTCGGTATGTAATTGTTAGTGCTAGAAGTTTAACGTCTGCCATTGATATTCCGATCTTGACGCTACAGTCAGGTGAAAAAGTTTTGCGCCAAGCAGTTTCGCGAGCTTACTGTACTTAAGCATCTCCCATACATAACATGGGGAGCACAATCTATTTTTTTCATCTCGATAAGGGAGGTATTTCATAGTGCAGGTGCAATTTACCGTCGGGATGCGCAAGCAAAACGTTTCCAATAGTGTTTACTACAGGCCAGTAACAAAACTACTACAGTTTATTACCAATGGTGTTAAAAATGTTGACCCTTATTCCAGCCAACCTGTTAGCATTAATGAATGAGCTTATTTTAAAACTCAAAGGGACATGCTAATGATCACACCTCACCAACAGAAAATGATGGAATCAGTCTACTGACACATTTTTATATATACTCAGCTCTCATGCTTTACTTTAGCACTCTGTCATACTTGATAAAGGATTTTACCAGGAAGTATACATTGAGATTTCTTTCGTTTTCAAGTATGTCCTGGGTGGCGAGTATGTACCGTTAGATGTCTTGCCCAAGGACACTTAATGGAGAGGTGCTCTTGCCGGGATTCAAACCCATGTCACCATAGGCTCTCTCCACGCAGAGCTGTGATGTTACCTCTTTTCCACCCATACTTGTTCCACTGCATATAGATGTGCAAGGGCACAATTATTCAAGGGGAAATGCATTCATACCGGGAGAGTGTCATATACTCAAGTCGGCCCCTTTTACCCCACTGTTAAGAATATTTCGATTTTTCACTTATATAATCCCAAGACACTACAGATTCATTCAAATGGTTGTAATGGCAGCCCAATTGACCATTCTGAGTTCATGAATAATGGCAGACACCAAAGTTGACAATGTGCAAACCCAAATTGTCCAAAAGGACTGGATCAAAGCTAACCAATCTAGAGAATGCTGGGCTATTAAATTCTTTAAGTTTTGAGAAACCCATTCAGAAACTCTTGACCCTCATCAAAGAGACAAAATATAATGAGCTAGTTTATGATCTGACAAGTCATGAGAATTCTTAGGGGACATCGTCATTAATTAATCATTGAGATAGCGCTCTAGAGAACTTGAGCACCTAGTAGTGGGTTTTGAATTGATCTCCTCATGGTTTATTTACACCCATTAGTAATTAGACCACACACAACCCTCTCCTACTTATTACAATGTATCTTACTTAATTTAAGTTATTTATGTTGATTATTTTTGTTGTTTAATCACTGTTAATATTATAAATTGTAAATTACTTTAATATTGGTAGTTGGAATTACTACCCCGACACTAACAGCTCAATGTCCACATATTTATTTCTGCTCCCACCTTATTCCAGTCGAGGAACAGACATTTCATATGGTCCATCGTTTACAGCTGGTTACTATACAATAACTCTTCCTACAATTTGTAAAAGAAGCGTTAATGTGGAAGAACCAGATAAACAACAAGCGAATCCAAGGTCGCTCTCGCTTCAGTGGGTAATGAAAATAAAATTATTGCCTGCAAGAGACTGGTGATAAGTGTTTATGCTTTAGCAAAGTCACTTGACACTAAAAAAAGTAAATATGTTATATTTACCCCTCATCCCAGGACAAGAGGATGGCACCAATTGTTGACTCCTCCCACAACAAACGGAAGGATGCTGAGAACAAATATTTCTCCTGTGTCCTTCAGCTGAACCTGCATGATCCAACGCAGGGCATGCACGATTCTCCATGTAGTCCTATGGACCCCAGGAAAGGATAACTGTGGCAGTGTGCAGTGGTGTTGCTCATTTCACTTAATGAATTTTAGTTTTTGAACCTCCCTCTTACCGGCTTGAATGAAATAGAGTCCCTTTTCTACTAAACCTTTGGATTTTGGGTTAAATTAACAAATATGGTGTAATATTAGTGAAACATATCTTTGTAGTTCTTCTAATAACCTGTCTGGATAGATTTATGGAATATTGTGAATATCCAACTGAGTGATAAATTGATGTGCTAGTATTGTGTTTTGTTTCTGCATTATCATGGGAGACCCAGGCCAGATATACAGGCTCTAGAGAAATCATCCGGTTTCCTAGAAGGAAACAGTGTGCCTAATTGTAATGGCATCCTTCATAACGTAGGGTAGACAGCAACAACAATACCAAATATTGATCATTTGGGAAAAGGTTGTCTCTGTACACCCATATTCTTGCGCAGTCCATGTTTCATTTTTTTCATGCTTCATAGGATATCATTTTATGCTAAAATTCCAACAATTCTGAAAAAAATTAATCGCCATGTAATATATTATTTGGGAAAAACACATTTTATAAAATGAGTGCTGTATTCTACTTACAATAGCATATAAATATGAACTAGGAAACATTTTTCTAAAGCATACATTTCTATTATAATAACAAAATTAAATTATAGCTATGACCTCCCCAACTCTAACTTTTCTTGTGGTGTCTTTCCACAAGCTCTTTGTCATTGAACCCTTACCGTTACATTAATTATCTGAAAACTTTGTAAGAATGTAACGATAAAAGAAAACAATATGAAAAAGCATACCGAATGTGGGTTATCATTTCAGTCTTAACTTTTTTTGACCTATGCTGTATACTGAAGCTTGTTTTTACACCAAGACAGTTCAGGGTTAATGAATATGGTCTTCTATTCAAGAGCAGAATGGTGTTAAGACATTAAGACAGGAATTTTTGAATGCAGAAAACAGATTGAAAATAATATAATATTGTGACAGGGTGACTATGGGGAGGGTGATGGGTCACAAGTTTATAAGCAGGTGGATGGAAAAGCCCTGATACCCTCCTTATAGGGTTAATGATTCTCAGTTACCTGCTAATTAAACTCCCCAGCCCAATGTAGTGTGCTAAGGTTCGCCCTGTGTGTGCCATTATTGGACAGAGATAAACATCACGATTGTACACCTAAAAGCTGAAAATAAAAAGTACAAAAATCTGTGATTTCTGTTTTATTGTTGGACTGATAACCAGCTTAGCTGGGCAGTACTGATAGATACACATTATCATGTTTAGTTAGTATCCTAGAGAGGAGTAGGTTTTATTTTGAGTTTTATTTTTATCTATAAGCTAAAAGAAGCTGTAACTTGGAGATATTTATGTTTCTAAAACGAATACTCCAAGAAGTGAAGTGACAAAGTGGTTTCTGCAGTGGGTATATCACCAGACTATAGCAGTGCCTAGTGTTTATGTTTTTTTGATGCTGTGTCATTGACTTTTTCCTATTGATGCACATCATGATGCTTATCTGTATTGTTTTATGGGCCTATGATCTGTCCTCTCTGTTTGTTTACCTATTTTGACCATATTATTCAACTATTAGTATTTATGACACCCATCCCTTCCCCCCACCTCTCCTTCTGCTTGGCTTTTTTGTTCAATTCTATGACTTTGGTCAGTATAGCTTACAGACCTGAAGAAGAGAGGAATACTCTCAAAAGCCTGTCTTTTAAATGTAACGTTAGTCCAATAAAAAAGGTATCACTGCGCACTGCTATACTCTGGTGATCTTGGCATCTGGACTAACCCGGCTTATCAAATCTACACTATATATATATATATAGATTAGATAGGCCGTGTTAGTCCAGATGCCAAAATCACGAGTATAGCGGTGTGTAGTGATACCTTTTTTATTGGACTAACGTTACATTTAAAGTACAAGCTTTCGAGAGTGATCCTCCCTTCGTCAGGTATAGAAGCTTACTGATCAGAATGGTAGAATTAAACTTTGGGACATTCATAGGGCGCACAGTTGGGGGTGTTAGATGTTGTACATCGCCAAATGGCATGGTCAGAGGTCATGCCTGAGACAATTAAATGCTCTTTTTGCTGGTTTTTTTTACCCCCTCTGACCATGCCATTTGGCGATGTACAACATCTAACACCCCTAACTGTGCGCCCTATGAATGTCCCAATGTTTAATTCTACCATTCTGATCAGTAAGCTTCTATACCTGACGAAGGGAGGATCACTCTCGAAAGCTTGTACTTTAAATGTAACGTTAGTCCAATAAAAAAGGTATCACTACAAACTGCTATACTATATATATATATATATGTATATATATATATATAGTGTGTTTATTATTGCAGTAAACACACTTATTATAGTGTGGAGGCTTTTTATCTCACTTTTTGTCCTCCATCACAACCCTTGTAAGTATATATATATATATATATATATATATTATTCTACAATGTACAGTCTGCAAAGAAAATGTGGCTCAATCATGATGTCATTTCCTGTTCATGACATGTAGGGTTGAGAAAATTACAGTAATACAAAAAAAGCAATAAAAACATTATGAAAAGGTTTCCCCAAGGTCTACAGCATGGATAATAGGTCAAATGATCGGTTCTGCGTACTGCCGTAATTTCCATTTGAGAACGAAGCAGACAAACCATATGTCTAAAAATCATTGGTAATAGAGCGTTTGACATTTGAATAAAAAGTGCACATTAAACGCTGATTATTCAAGTATTTAAGAGCAATATCACGTAGCAAAGTTGAGGTTTTTTTCTTATTTGAAGAGAACTGTTAATCCTTTCCCTGAAACTCTTTAAACTGACAGAGATTTCCGTCTCTTAAAATATGTGTACAGAGAAGGGAGATCTGCTATATGTAGCACCAGGTGCCTTTAAAATAAAAAACGGGAAAAGACACGTCTGTAGCTCATGTTATTTAAGGTTTTATTTATTTATTTTTAGATACTCTGGCATTTTGGCCCATCTGTGCCTCTTGAAATTGCATACATGTGCTTGTCGCATTATGCGGAGCAGTGCACCATTAAATTCTGCAATTTTTTTATATCGTACCCAAATGCCAAACCATAAAGGCTACAGCCAATAAAAATATGCTCGTTCATTTGTTCTGAAATGGTTTTGTTTTTTTGACCATTTTGCACAGATAAAATTTCACATAGCCATTTTTTGGGCGAATTGTTATCTTCTGACATTACAGAAGAATTAACCCATTAATGGCCAACTTACATTTTATGCTTCCATCACAAAGCCGTCCTCGAAGATTCTGCGTCTGCTTGTAATGCCCTTCTTATTTACCGTGTTTATCGTTCTGCGGCCCTGATAATACTAACTAGCAAGGACATTCCTCTTTAGTTTTCAGTTTTTCAAGAAGGAATTGTTACCTCGAAAATATTCTATTGTTGTCCTTAAAAGGTTAAGACCCTATTTCAGAATATGAAGGGAAGATCTCCTTGAATAATATCGGTTTTGACATTACTTCCACAAAGAATAATCTACTTATAGTTTGTGTTAAAGAAAATGAACAGCCTTATCGATCCTGTCTATGAACTGTATTATATATATCCATGGGGCATAGAAATATAGTTAAAAGATTAAACAACATGAATGACTGTGATTTTAATGATATTTTGAAGGACAAAACATGGAATCTCATAAAGTTTACAGGATTTTAAACCTTTACTGTAGTTGCATTTAGGGTTTGAGTGATCGCCTTGTCTCTTTATGGTTACAACTTGGTTATTTTTCCAAGGAAGTTTAAGCATTTGATCTTATCGGTATTAATAACAACTTACTCAATTTACTATCCACACATTACAGAGAAAAATTGATAGATGCGTGTGTAAATATATATATTTATATATATATATTTAAAAAAAACAACTGAGATTTAAAATAGACAAAAAGTTTCTTCCATGTTTTATCAGTGTTTTGTTAACATTCCCTGGAGTCCATTAAAACAAAATGGTCAAGATATGTTACTATCTGTCAACTCACCTTTCAATGCAGGCCTGCCGGCACCCTACTTTATGTGCAGAGCATAGACATTGCAATGAACTGACCTTCTACAGCAGGGGTCAGCAACCTAGGCCCTTCAGGTGTTTTGGAAATACTGTACATCTCCCATGAGACCCAAACGTTTTAATGATTAACTGAGCATCATGGGAGATTTCGTTTCAAAATATCTGGAATACCAAAGTTGCTGACCCCTGTTCTACGGCTTTCGTGAGGGTCAGCCTTACCCCCAGGTGTGTGGTGGTCCGTGGCAGGTTCTGTGTGTTTTCTGGGGTATCCACATTCACCTCGGCAAGGTCCTGAGCGTTGGCTGTGACCTCACATCTCACTGGGATGTGGCCTGATCAGCATCGTTGCAGAGTCCCTGTGCTGTGGTAACCATGTCCTGTTTGAACTATGAAGATCACATAGGGTGTATGCCCTCGTTGAAGGCATAATGGGGTCTTCAGGTTCCCTATTTAACCTTTTCTGCATCCCTGGGTTGGTGCTCAGTTGGTTTGGCTTGTACCATAGGTTGCGCTGCTTTGTTTCCTGTGTTTTGTGTAGTTTTGACCCTTGGCTTTCCTATCCACTTATCCTCCTAAATCACCACTTGGACCAACGTTTACTCTTGATCTGACTGGTACACTTTACCAGCTTACCCTCTGACTACTTTGTTCAGACCTTACTTTAAAAGTACAGTCTGAATCCTCGGCTCCAATATCCACATTCCTCCCACTATCAAAGTAGGATAATGAGTGTAAAAAAATCAGTATTGGAATCTTCAAATTGATTTTTTTTCTTATTTTGTGGTCATGAAATTTATTCTGTACAGCTAAATTTTGCACCGAATTGTAAAAAGGTATCATGTGTTTTTGTGGGTTCAGCGGCAAATATACGGTATTATACAATTTTGGACTAGGTGGATTTGACAAATTTTTCCTTCTATGTAACTTAATATGGACAGTTGTTCTCTGGAACTAAATGTCAAGGGCTCTATTCCATAGTTGGTGCTAATGTAGCGTCTCGATGTGTAATCGTTAGTGCTAGGAGAAGTGAGTTTAATGTCTGCCATCGATAATCCAATCCTGACGCTACATTTGGGTGAAAATGTTTTGTGCGTTGCAGCTTGCGCGTGCTTACTGTACTTAAAAGATACTCATACCTCAAATGGGGACGCAATTTTTTTTAGCGCGTCGATAAGTAAGGTATTACAAAAGTGCAGCCGCAAATTACAGTCTGGACGCCCAAGGCAACATTTTAACGAGTCCTAAAGGCTGTTGTTAAATAATTCTGCAAATACAAAATCAATTAGCAATCCCTACACCCCCCCCCCATTAAATCCCAAACTCACCTCTCACCCCACTGCAAGAAGGGTGAACTGATCCACCGCTTCTTTTGGCCACGAGCAGAGTGAGACTGGGAACAAACAGTTCTTATTCTCCCTCCATGATCACTCTGCGGCGCTGTGCGATCTTGCTAGCCCAAGATTGCGCAGGGCTTGCAGCCCAGAAGTGCAACCCTCCATGGAGTCCTACGGACTCAAGGAGGTGATACTCGCAGCGATGTGAAAGTGCTACTGCGAGTATCACTGTGGTTGGCTCTGTGTTCCGGGACAAGTTGCTGAGCTAGCACCTGCCCCAGAAAACCACGTTAACATGGGGACAGTGCAGGAAAATCTGAAGGCACAGATTTTCACACTTGCGTCCCTATGTTATCATGAACTGCAGAATTTAGCCCTAAAATTTTAATATAATTTCATTGAGAAACTTTCTTTGGGGTCGGGTGAATTAACGGGTTTATGAAGAGTGAAACAAAATTACACTTAGTCACAAAGCAAGTCTATGATACATAAAAAAACATAAACAGTGTTGTTGCAACAGCTTTGACAAATCTTAAAGGAAAAACGGAGATCATCAGACTTCATAGAAGGATCAGTCAGGATTCTCTTAGCGTATCTTCACTTAAAAAGATTTATTCAACAGATGTGACATAAAAAAGATCAGCACCTTCAGATCAAGGGATTTGCTGCATATTTGAACTTATAAGAGAGAATCTATTGAGCTTTTAACATTGTGGGACGCGGAAGTGTAACTTTTTAAAGCTGTGAGGAACAACATAGAATTACAGGGTTATTCAAAGAGATCCGAATTGGGGCCAAAAGGGAACCAAACGCTGAAAGTGCCTGTTTGAGGGCAGTGAATCCCCCATAGAGAAGCAATGCTTCGTCTATTCAGAGAACAAAACCCAGCAGTGAAAAGTTGACGAATTGCCCTGCTGTTTCATTCGACAGGTTTATTCAGGCGAATCCCATAGGCTTCAATGTTAATAATATTCCCGTTTTAATTCAATAGCTAATAAACCGTTCATTATAATATTCTGCAGTAAAAAGTCTCTTTATTTTTAGATTTTTTAGGACCTTTTAGGCATTTTTGAGGATTTTTTTGCAAACATTCTTTTTCTCGTTTTTTAATCGTTTTTTCTTTTTTCTGTAACAGCCCTTTTTATTATCATTCCCTGGACCTCATATGTGAATTTCAGACATTTTCGTTCAGTAGTTTCTTTGCAAACAGCATTTCACTTTTCAAACATTCAAGCGTACTTTTTTTTTTTTTCTTCACCTCCTTCGTCTGCGGTGTCGGGTGTTTCCGGCGGCTGCTCTGCACTCTGATCGGCTCTTGCTCGGGTTTCTCCGGCGTCTTCGGCAGGATAATCCAGATGTTTTTGCAGGTTTCGGTGTACATTCGTCCTCGTTTTGCGGTGAGTTTTCAGCGGGTTTGTGGCGACTTTTCCCTGCATTGCGGCGGCCCTGTGGTGCTTGCTGAATACCCCGCAGGGTCGCCGAAATGGGATCGCCAAATCGCACCGAATTGAAGAGAACGAAAGTCGCCGAACGTGCGGTGGCTTTTCGATTCTCTTTGAGTAACCCTGTTATTGTTCCTAAGTGTCCCCTATATTTCCTTCATATCTGCTTGACTTCAAGTGAATAAATTGCAAACGATTGGAGAAAACATAGAAGTATTTTGTAAGCTGCGACCAGTAGTCATGTGTGTGTTACGTTCCTGGAATTGAGTGATATTTACCTCTGTAGTTCTCATGAAAACTATGGATTATGTATTTACAGAAATGAATCCGTAGAACATTTTAATATTTTTTTATTATTATTTCAAAATTTTTCTATCACATAAACACTATTTAATAGTGTTTACACTATAAGACATCATCACCACCCGGGGAAATGATTTTCACAAATATTGATTGTTTTCCTAAGTTAGTTCACATGGCATTCTGGGCCATCCTAAGCTTTGTGCACCTGAAAATTCAATTATCATCACTCTTAGTGATTTCCATCTGAGAAAAGAAATCAATCACCAGGAACGTGGCTCCCCTCAAGGGTCCAGGGCATTGACCTAAGCCCTGCTTTCTCCTGCTTAAAGGATGTACTGGTTGCGTCTTGATATCAGTATAAATTAACATCTTGTATCCTGTTATTGTTTTAAATTAAATCCAGTAATTTACTTGCTCTATGGCCTCTGAACCTTGAACCAGGTGATTGCTCCATTGTATCATCGTTCTCTTTGGTTGATGACATTTCTCCATATTGCAAGGTGCCAACAGGTAGCCCGACAACTGGTATAGACAGCTTCCTTGACACAATCTTGTTTGGACGTTAGCTTTCCAGTTATAAAATTTCTTTCACGTTACCCCTATCCAGTTCAATATTTTTTCCCGTTCCTTTCAGAATGTTCTGCATTTGTTGTTTTTTAAACAGGCGTCTTGCTAATAACCTCAGTGTTGGTTTTCAAACTGGTAAAATCCCATCAGAGGTGCATTTATTGAGCAGATTGTTTGAGATAATGTATTCATTTATTGGACATTTGAAACTTGTTGATGCCAGACTTTGAGTCTGTAAACAGCTTTCCCGCTCTTCCCATATGCCTTTCGCAACAATTCGATTGTTTTTCTCTGAAATTTGCCCTTTCTAAAACGAATCAAAATAATGATACATAAAATTATGTTATTATAAATGTTCTAACATTAAATTATTATAAATGATATGCCTAAACACTAGACAAACAGCAACTAATACTTCAGCCAGTGTTTAGTTGCATAATAACATTGATCGCAAGTCCAATAATAAAATGTAATTTTGACCATTTAAGACAGTTTGTGAGTTTTTAACTATTTCACAGAGTCACATACAGGGTTATTCAAAGAGAATCGAAAAGCCACCGCACGTTCGGTGACTTTTCGTTCTCTTCAATTTGATGCGATTTGGTGATCCCATTTCGGCCACCCTGCGGTTTATTCAGCAAGCACCACAGGGCCGCCATAGTGCAGGAAAAAGTCGCCGCAAACCCGCCGAAAACTCACCGCAAAACGAGGGCGAACGCACACCGAAACCCGCAAAAACATCTGCATTAACCCGCCGGAGAAACCAGAGCAGCCGTCGATCACAGCGCAGAGCAGCCGCCGGAAAAACCCAACACCGCAAACGAAGGAGGTGAAGAAAAAAAGCTGTTTGCATGAATGTTTGAAAAGTGAAACGCTGTTTGCAAGCAAACTACTGAGCGAAAATGTCTGAAATTCACATATGAGATCCAATGAATGATAACAAAAAGGGCTGTTACAGAAAAAAGAAAAAACGATTTTAAAAAAAACGGGAAAAATTTTTTGCAAAAAAATCCCCAAAATGCCTAAAAGGTCCTAAAAATTCTAAGAATAAAAAGACGTTTTACTGCAGAATATTACAATGAACGGTTTATTAGATATTGAATTAAAACGGGAATATTTTTAACATTGAAGCCTATGGAATTCGCCTGAATTAACCTGTCAAATTAAACCACCGAATGGCAGGGAAATTCGGCAACCTTTCACTGCTGGTTTTTGTTCTCTGAATAGCTGAAGGATTGCTTCTCTATGGGGATTTCACTGCCCTCAAACAGGCACCGAACAGGCACCGTATGTGCAGGCAATTCGCCAGGATTTGGCGAATTGCCTGCTCTCTGGATAGCCGAATGGCGAGCAAAGGTAACCGAACGCTGAAATTCAGCGTTCGGTTCCCTTTCGGCCCCAATTCGGAGCTCTTTGAATAACCCTGTAAGTAGTGAATGTCTTATAAGAGGTTTTTCTTTACACGGTCAGGATACCACGCAAACAGAAACACAAGTATGACTCTCATTGCGCTGTTAAATGTGTTTGCTCTGTCACGTCTATTAATATCTGATTCTATACATTGGTAAATTACTTGACTGTCGTATGGATGGATCTATTAGTGTCATTGAATGGGGATCCAGTTATGACTATTGCGCTTATTTCCTTTTACTTATTATTTACATTCTGATATTTCACTTCTATGTCATTTGTTGCTTAACAACCATTCCTTCTTTTTGTACTTACTGTGCTCATTCCCTTAACAGTGTTTGTGAATGCTTACCTTTGCTTTCCCTTCTGCCATTTATTCAGTTATATGTCTATTTGGCCTAATTTTCTTTTTTCCAATTCCTTTCATCTCATATATTTTATCTTCCTTGACGGTTTAATCTGCTTGGATGTTCCTTTGGGTTCATTGATATACTTAGGCAGAAGGAGAAAATTTGGTTTACCTGGATTGTTTGATCCGTTTGATACTTTTCTCCCCAATTTCATCTAATCTAATATTAACTTATAATGCCATTGGTTCAACCATTTAGTCCACTAAGGAAATTCAGCTATTTTGTTTAATAAAAATAAAATGAAGCCCCCTGCAATCCCATTAGGCGAAAGTGCACATAGCTTTGGTTAACCTGGGGAGACCCAACCCTGTGGTCCCTGCTATTCACATCATCAGTGGTTGTGTCCTACCTGAGCCACATATAGCAGCAAACAAAAGGAGCTGAGGCATGCACTAAACAGATGAGGACTCTTGCTATACGGTGCTGACAGCTCCTGATTTGACCTCCTGACGTCAATGCAGCAGGTTTTTACCAAGTTTTCTAAAAGTCTGATGTGGGGCTGAGATTTTCTGTGGCATTTTTCCATAAAGCAGTCACTCTTTGGAATATTTACCTGCCAGATCTGTGTTTTGTTTTGATCGCTGATCCACATGACATTTAAATATAGTAAAAAAAAGTGCATTTGCATAAATAATTAATGACATATATACACGTGTAGCATCCACATGACGTCAACACTCGCTAACATAAAATGGATCTGCACTACATTTAGCACCAAGTTGAAAGACAGCCAAGCTTTAACTAGACCGGAACAATGCCTTATATTAGGATATTGTTATAATATATGAAATTAATTATCATTGTATGAACTGTACCGTGCTTAATCACTTCATTGCCAAGATCGAGTATACTCGACCTTCAAAAGCACCTCCTGGTGTCCTGATATTGAGCAATCTTGTCTGATCCTGAATCAAAGAAATTTATAGCAAGAAAAATTCATTTGCAAATGAGCTTTAGAGCACATCCCTGAAATTTCAACACGGCGGACATACCAGCTGATGTGTTTAAATTATGTGATAGCTTTGAGATTTGTTTTCCTGCAAGGAAACATGTAAGCTATAATGTAAATGTAGTAATACTTATTTTGGCCAGCAGAGGGCTGTCAAGAAAGGGCTTACCTACAGTGAACATGTCCAGCTCTATATTAAAATGGGTAAGGCAAAGGGATTTCCCATAAACCCATTGGCTGTTGCCAAGTCACTTGGTATCAGTGGGGTTAATGATGATGCTTATTCATTGTGAATCATCATTATTAGTAGCTGGGCCTCTTACATGTAAGTCTCTGACCAATTATATATTAATGGTTGCAGACATTCATGTCAACTGTCCTCCTGTTCTTGCAGTTGTTTCATGCTAAATAATCTTTACATGTGTTATGTCATTTGCAGAACAAATGGTGGCTCAGATGACCTTCAATAAGGTGCACTTTCATGGACAGTTCATGTCACTTCCTTATCGACAGAAATATTTACAGATGAAGCGGGAGCTTCAGACAATCAGACATAATAGTTTAAAAAAAAATACAAAAAGACAATTATCGTGATATCACAGCATCTACCTCCTTCAAATTTTCACTTGATATGTAAATTTCCCTTAAGGATGAAAGCTTCATGACTGGTCAAGGACTCTCTGCAATTAGTTATGAAGTTTGTTTAGACTTTTAACATGAAAATTAATTGCAGTCGTTTAAATGCTGAGTTCATATCAGAAGGCTTTTTATATTAAAAAATTAATGACATAAATATAGCAGTGAGCTGGAACCTTCTTTATTTATGCTCGTGGCTGGGAAATGTGCTAATTTTGCATTGGAGAAATTAATATAAGACAAATTGTCACAATGGAATTTATAAAGTTTCTTATTAATAAAATGCTACAATGTGTGAGAGGTGGAATAAATTGCTTATCCTTCATTAGCATCAGTTCACATAATGAGGTGGCAATTTAAAGAGAAAAAAGCCACCAGGAATAAGAACGGATCTTCTGCTAAGATATCACAGTGACTAGAACTGTATATCTAGAGTTTTATTTACCATATTAAATCGTTAAATCACATAGTTTCATTTTCTCATTGGCTAGTTTATGTTTCCACTCTTATATCCCTGCCAGGTTAAGTCCTGTATTACATCATTAGGGTTTCAGCCTGGTAGAACCTTGCAGAACGTGGCGATTTCCTTGTCCTTTGGTTGATGAGCCAGCAAGATACTCCGTCAACTTTAATGCATATTTCCATCTCAGTACATCACATTATAGAGGAAAGGGAAAGGAGCATTGCAAGTCATCTAACCTGATCTTAAGTCACACTCCTTCTGGCTGAACAAATGTCATTCAAAGAAGTATCAGGCGACTACAATATGCTACGGGCCCTATTCCGTCCTTGTTGTAAGCTTAACCAGAGATGTTGAAAATGTAACTCCATATATTTAATTCTTTGGTAAGTTTACAGCATCTCTGGCAAAGTTTACACCAAGGTCAGCCAGAATAAGGCCCTACGTCATTCTTTCTAGTGGAAAACACTTGACTTACTTTTTTGGTCCTCCAGGCTCTTTCTGATGTTAAAAGATACAGTACATAACAGATCCCCTGTGGTAAATTAGGGACTATGAAGACTCTAGTTCAGGGGTCAGGAATCTTCACCATCCCAGATGTTTTGAAGCTATTTCTCTCATAATGCTCAGATACTCTTTGAGTTGACTAGGAATCAAGGGATATATAGTTCAAAAACATCTGTGAGGCCGTGGTTGCAGACCCCTGCCTTAGTTTTTTAATCTCCTTCCTTTCTTCCTTCCGTTCAGTCTTTCCTCCATTGCCTTCCTTCTTTTCTTCCATCCTTTCATGGCTCTTCACTTAGCTCTACCTTTTTCCCTTTCTTCGCACCAACCAATCCTTATTCCCTGGGGCTAGTCCTATAAAAACGTAAGTGAGCAAATTCTTCAAGTTTTCTGCTACTCAATTAACCATTGTTGTGTCAAATTTTACTCACGACTCGACATGTACATTTTATATCACTAAGGGAATCCTTATGATAACTAATAAACGTCATATATTTCGGGTAACTTAATGACGAAAAGTATGATTGGAACATCATAAAAGCTTTGCAATGTGTGGGACAAAAGGGAACTCTGTTCCCTCTGAGAAAACAGGGGAGGAACTGTGTTCCCTTGCGTTCTTACTTGACTTTACCCCTGCTTATTTTTAGTTTTTTTTGAGAAAGGATTTTACCAGGAAGGATACATTGAGATTTCTCTAATTTTCAAGTATGTCCTGGGTGGTGAGTATGTGCCGTTAGGTGTCTTGCCCAAGGACACTTACTGGAGAGGTTGCTCACTGGGATTGAACCCATGACTCCACAGGCTCTCTCCATGCAGAGCAGTGATGTTACCTCTGCTCCACCCAGCCGGTACATTATTCCCTTCCCTAAACTTATACCTGTTAATCTCTCCAATTCTTCATGATGTCATTGCATTAGAATTGCAATTTATAAAGCGCCAATGTGCTGTAAAATTGGAAGTAAAAAAACAAACATAAAATAAACAAATTTGAGACGCAGAGGGGGATGGGAAATGAAGACTCATCTCAAGTGAGTTTACACTCTAAGAGGAGTGGGGTGACACAAAGAGGTGAGGCTATATTGCAAAGATGGAATGGGATGTATGGCGGCTGTGCGGGGGATAGATCAGGAATGGCACAGTAGGGGATTATGGAATGTGCTGCTAGTCCTTTCTAAAGTAATGTATTTTAAGAGACATTTTGAAAATCTGTAGGCGCGTTGAGAGTCAAATGTTGCAAAGCGGAGAGGGATCGTCAAAGACCTTTTGATGGTTGATTGATCCCCTTTAACTTTACATGCCCCGGAGCTGTCATCTCATGCTCAAGTTGCAAAATATTTAACAGAAAAATGTTTTTGCTAGTTTTAATTTTAGAACAATGTGTGAGCCAAATAAACTTTAAGTGCATTATGCACTTAAAATGATTTAAGGAGCTTTTACTATAATTTCTTTTGTTTTGTTTTCCTGACTACTAGGTAATAACCTTGTGTATTAATTTACCAGGGCTTTTACATTCTAAATTCAGCATCTCTCATGTCATCGTCCATTGTCCTAAACAAAAAGACACATACGATTTACATGACATTATGTGGCCGTCACATTGGTGACCTAGTTCTGTATTGCAAAACTGTGGTGGTTGGGGGTCTCAACTTACTCCCAAATGATCCGTAAAATTGAATATATGCACACAATGGGCTCCATGGCAGCATTCGTTGTAAAGCCGCCTGTTATCCGTGTGTTACTTTATTGAATCAACTCTTCATTATCTCCTGAGGAAGCCATTATAATATGGTGAAAAGCAAAGAGCTGGATTAATTTATTCTTTTCCATCATTCACAGTGGTTGGCGTTACTTGGCCACAAATTCTGCAGCTGCTACAAGGCTACATTTTTGCTTCAGGTTGGTTTACAGCACCCCATGCTTCTTTCCATCACCAACTGGAATTATCTCTGTAACAATACATCTCCTATCGCTTTCTTTCTAACTTGTCTTGGAATCCCAGTACAGGACAGGCACTATCCTACACCACTGACCGTGGAAGGTCAACCTTTCCTATTTAGTACTAGGATTTTCTTTTTTCTGTGTGGTCTTTTGTTTCTTCATTTTGTTTAACACGCTTTATACCAGCTGTGGATAACATTACACATACAGGGTTATTCAAAGAGATCCTAAACGTCACCCCACGTTTGATGACTTTTCGTTCCCTGCACTTCGGGCGAGTTGGCGATTCCTAGTTCACCGACCCTGCGGTGTATTCGGCAAGCAGCGCAGGGCCCCCGTAGTGCAGGGAAAACTTGCCGCAAACTCACAGAACACTCACCAAACACGCACTGAACACTCACCAAACACTTACCGAACACTCATCAAAAACCTTCAGAAACCGCCGCAAAAACCAAGCTGAACACGCCGGAAAAATTCAAGCAGCCGTCGATCACAGCGCAGAGCAGCCGACGGAAAACGCAGACGAACGGGGTGAAAAAAAAAACAACAGTTTGCTTGAAAGTTTAATATTTGAAATGCTGTTTGCAGAAAAACTACTGAACAAAAATGTCTGGAATTTACATATAATTTACATTTATATATATCCAATGAATGATAATAAAAAGGTCTGTTACAGAAAACTGAAAAAATTATTTAAAAAAATTTTGACAAAAAAATCCCAACAAATGCCTAAAAGATCCTAAAAAAATCTAAAAATAAAGAGACTCTTTACAGCAGAATAAAATAATAAACGGTTTATTAGATATTTAGTTAAAACAGGAATATTTTATTATCCCATTGAAGCCTATGGGATTCTCCTGAATAAACCTGTCGAATGAAACCAACGAACAGCAGGGCATTTCGGCAACCTTTCCCCGCTGTTCATTGTTCTCTGAATAGACGAACCATGGGGGATTTCACTGCCCTCGAACAGGCACCGTACGTTCAGGCAATTCGCCAGAATTTGGCGAATTGCCTGCTCTCTGAATAGCCAAATGGCCCCGAAATGGCACCGTACACTGAATTTTAGTGTCCGGTTACATTTCAGGGCCAGATTGACTCTCTTTGAATAACCCTGTATATATTGCTACCGAGTTCTCTGAGCTCTATACAGGTTCTCTGGTTTTGAATACTGTGTTACTCGTGCATATTGTGAAGGATTTGCTGCTCCTTCCACCATTGAAACTGCAAGTTGCGCTTATATATAGAGCTCTTTGATTCTTGTCTCTTGATCCCTTTATTATACTTTGAGTGATGCCATTGAGAAAACCCTTTAGGGTCATCGTCTGCCATAATATTAATATACATTTTTCAACTGTTTAGAATATTTAAGATGCTCCATATATTGTTGTGTTGTTTGTTATTATTAATACTATTTATTATAGAACACATAAAACCCTTGCAGACTAATGTTAGGCCAGTCTCTCTTCAAATGGTTAAAAAGAGAGAGACTATTCAGGTCACAGAAAATAGGTGAATATTTTGTTCAGACATCAATATTTGCCTCTTTGCATTTAATACAGCAGTGTTTGATAAACTAGCTGGCATGGGATGTGCATCTATTGTCTCACAAAATCTCCATATACCCACAAAGTGTCAGCTCAACGATCACATTTGATATATGATTGTTTACGAATGCAAGTTTGAAAGTGGTTCACTGCTTGATAGATGAGTATTAAACAGAGGCCGAGGTTAAGACTGGAGTAATTTGTTGTGCATATCAGGATGTTGATACATTTTATGAATATCCTGCATGGTTTGTTACAAGGGCTCAAAGTTTTAATTCCAAACCTACTATCCAGACTTAATGACAGGCTGTTACATGAGTCATGTTTTGTCTGCATTATTGTAGGAACGTATTGTGATGTATGGGAGCAGTACTTCCATACAAGACCAAAGTCAAAAGTCTCAATACATCACAATGCAGTAAAATATGAGCTAAACGCTAATGAATCTAATTGACAGGAAAAAGGTAGTGGCTACTCAAAGCTTTATAGCCCATTGTGCGTCATGACAGCCAAGATGGTGATGTGAATTATCTCATACCCAGAAAACCATTGTTACTTATGGTATCTTTTTGTTAAACTAACTTTTCTGATGCTAGAGAGTACATAAGTTTTGTTTCGTGACTTTGTTGACTTGCAGGTTGAAAAGTGACATATGCAGCATGTATATGTTTGTTCGGGACTCGTATGTCTTATTTTGTGGACACGGGATCAAGGTATGTTGATAGGCAGGCTGTAGGCATTCCATGGACATCCCTTAGATTTGCACAGTGTTAATGGGACTGATGCTGGTATATGCTAAAGTTTGCATTTGCTTCGTGATGGGCTCAGCCCCGCAGTTGATGCTTGGCACTTTGGAGTTGGTGACGTGGTGAGCTCTTAGTAGACTTGCATGTTTTTAGGCACTTTTGAATTGTTTTGAACACTTTTTTCAATGTGTTTGCAAGCACTTTAGGCACATTTATGTGTGTGTGTATTTTAGATTTTATTGGAACCACATTATTCTGAGTTCATTGTCGAATTTTGGGTGGTTCATAGGTCAACGAGCACTAACTAGTAATTTGTGTCCTCTACTTAAAATAAAAAGAGATCTGTACTTCTGCAGTTCATGGGGACTTTTGTGTTTTCCCAACAGTGGTTTCATTATGGGAACTAACAGCTGAGTCATTATTACAAGTTTGATAGTTAGTGTTCTAGGCCTTGAGCATCAGTAAGGCTGCAATTGTATGGCGTGCCTGGTTGGTGTATATCTGTAGTTGGAAATTATGTAAGGATCTAAGGAGCTTATTTGCCCAGAGAATGACTGTATTTTGTATTGCCAGCAAATGCGTCTAGACCAGTCACTGACCAATTTGTTCAAAGGCCAGAGAATGTGTGACTATGGTGGAACATATATGGTAGGAAGTTTGTAGTCTACATGTGAATTGGGAGATTTATATCAGAAGCTCCATACATCATTGACCAAATCTATCCAAGATCCACATTACACTGAGCTTCCCGTCTCTATTCACTGGCCCACTCATCTACATGAAAAAAATAATTTGATAGAGTGACATTTGGAGGAAGGAGATAATATTTCTCTGTGCTTTACAGCCCCGTGTAATTGTTTTTTCCCTCCTGGTCTATATACTTTTTGACCATTCTTTTCATGTTTTTGCTTTTTTAAATCATATTTTGTCAAACAATACAATTTTTCTAACTTGGTCATTAAATTAGGGTCTTATTGGTTGCAAATGTGAACTCATAGTACAAAGAGCTCATTTTACGTCAACACAGGATGATGGGTGTGACATCTCACATTATTGCTGTACAGCCCTTCACAAGTGGCTGTGTAATGTGTCATGCTGCCAGTAGGGGCTCTTGTTCTAGAACTTACAGCAGCTTTCCTCCCATCCATCAGTTGTACCTTTAACAGTTCTCAGTTTCTATTCACCAGTGAAGAGTGGTGATGAGATAGTATGGAATGCTGACATTTCATTTTAGATAAAAGAAGATATATTCTTGTTCTAACTTGGAAAAAGAATGTATAGTGTTGGCTAACATTGGGCCAAACTTCCCATAAAACGTATTCAACGTCGAAGTCAAGCATCTCTGGGATGTTTATTTTGTACTAATAATATTTATGGTTGACAGAAAAAAGGGTCTAAAATTATCTAGATATTATTTTTAATTTACAAACATTTAATAGCATTCCTTATGTTCTCAGGTCTCAGGTCTACATATAACTAGTTACATTTTGAATCAAGTGCTGCATGAGAGGCATATTTATGTTGATCGTTTTATATTAATGCTTTGCAACATAAAATATTGGTTATTTAGTTCCGACTGCATCTTTTGAAGAGCAATGGCATTTTAGATTTGATGCAGTTTCACGACAAACTGGGGTCTGTGAAAGGTTTAGGTAACTCACCTGAATATTTATCTTTATATGTTATATACATTGTTGATTGTCTTCCAACCACTGTAGTGCATCTTTGACAAGTGACGTCATAGGAAAGCAGTTCTTCTCTGATCCAGTCATTTATACAATAGTTACAATCCTCTTTATTAAGATAGATGGTTCTGTTGAATGGATTACATAATAAAATATTCCATCCATGTCATTAATCTTGTTTCTTAAAAGTAGGGCTGTGTGAGTAAACAGTAATATATTTGTAGAACTTGGGAAGTATAAAATAGCTATCGACTGTCAATTATACATATAAAATACCTGACATTTTTTGCAGTTACCAGTTGATTTCTTTCTCCCCTTTACTTGACAAAAACCGGCTTGTAACTGGCTTTCCATTTTAAGCTATGGATTTTTCCGACAACAAGTAGTTCCATCCTTAAGTTATTACCTGCAGTTTTGTCTAAACAATAATTTTATTAGAATATTATACTGACATGCTCCTTCTAAATCATATTGTGGTCTGCCTTATCTGACATCTCATCCAAGGCTATATCCCATCATGTTACAATTCAAATTGAATTTTGCAGTAACATCAAAGCTCCAGAGATCGGGAAGCACTGAAAAGCATCGAAAAACAATGTCACATTCAAGTGTGTTTTAATCATGTTAAGTGATCCTGAATCACATCTCCCATGCAATGTGTGCCTGCTTCTTTGGGAATTAGAATACACCAAACCGATATGTTTGTAGAAAAACTGGAGAAAAAAATGAATTTGAAAAAAGGTAGTTAGTCTGCTATACCTAAACTTATGGCAGAACATGAAATTCTGATATTGTACCCCTGTCAGGATGGGGGTATGCAATCGAACATTTTTAACACCTTCACTACCAAAATCAAGTATAGTCGATGTTCAAAAGCTCCCACAGGAGCTTGGTATCAAGGAAAATTTATCTTGTCATAGTCTAGAGTATTTGCAAATAGGCTCCAAAAAGAATTTTCAGCACCTTGGTCATGTCATCCAAGGTGCTGAATCTGTTTGAACTCCTTAGAGATCCGTTTTTCTTTTACAGAAATACAGAGCTCCAGCTGTATTATTATACATGTGGTAGCGCTTTTTGGCTAGCGGGGGAGCCCTGTGTCTGTCCCATACTGTCTCTACAATTGATAGAAAATATACTTTGTGAAGGGGACGTACTTACACTGTCTGCAAACGAAAGTTACTTTCCATAAATCCATGAGGCTGTGGCAATGGTTTTATGGAGAACATCTTGGCAGTGAAGGGTTCAAAGGAATACTTACAAAGAACGTTTTGCTTAAATCTTTCAATCACTTCAGACTTCTCCAGCAAATCGTCACTTACTGAGTATCCTCTTTGTTTCAGCTTCAAATATATTTAAGTATTACATAATGTAAATTAATTTATTGAATTTATAAACATTTCAACTTGTCTTTAGAGGCTCACATTTTGCAAACTGAATGCAAAAAAATACTAAGGGGGTTATTCAGAGAGCCCCGAAATGTCGCTGACATTTCGGTGCTCTCTCATTCCCTGCATTTCCCTACACTTCCGGGAATCAAAGTTCCCCATCTGAGGTGAATTCAGCATTCACCGCAGGATCACTAGAGTGCAGGGAAAACCCACTGCAAACTCGCCAAACATCTGCTGAAATCCACTGAAAACCCACCGGAACTGCTGCAAAAAACACATTGAACATGTAGGAAAAAGCTGCCGAGCTGCCGATCACAGCGCAGAGCAGTCTCTGGAATAAGTCGACAAGCTGACGAACAGAAACAATATGATTGTAAGTGTGAAAATTTAAACGCTGTTTTCAAAAAAACTACTGAATGAAAATGCCTGAAATTTACATATAAGATCCTATGAATGATGATAGAAAGGTCTGTTCCAGAAAAAAGAAAAAACGCTTTAAAAAGAACGGAAAAAAAAATTGAAAAAATCCCAAAAAATGCCTAAAAGATCCTAAAAAATAAAAATCAATGAATAAAGAGACTTTTTACTGCAGATTAAAATAATAAACGGTTTATTAGATATTGAATTAAAACGGGAATATTTTTAACATTGAAGCCAATTGGGTTCGTCTGAATAAACCTTCCGATTGAAAACACGGAACAGCAGGGCATTTCGGCAACTTTTCACTGCTGTTTGGTGTTCTCTGAATAGATTAAGCATTGCTTCTCTATGGGGATTTCACTGCCTTCGAACAGACACCGTACTTGCTGGCAAAATTTGGTGAACAGGGTGCTCTCTAAATAGCCAATGGCCACGAAATGGCACCGTATGGGGAAATTCCCTGTTCGGTGACATTTCGGGGCCAGATAGGCTCTCTCTGAATAACCCCTATAGTGACTTAAATAACTTGATACAGGATACCAACTTGTTTTCCCCCTGAGTAAACCCCAGAAAAAATATAGTCTTCTGCTTTCCTGACATTATGTGGGAAATATAATCATATATATATATATATATAAATAACATTAAGAATGAATGATGACTATATTTTTCATTTTGATGTTTGCTATCCCCTGCAGTGGTGAACTATTTTATGCTACCCAAAAAAATGAATCCTTGTTTTTTTGCATTTCATTAAAGGATATACCACAGAATTTTCAGGAAATAAGCAGTTTTTAAATTTTGCATTAAATAATTAATTGTAAAGTTAATTGAGGAATTATTTAATTTCCAGGTAAAATGGGGCGATAAATATTCATAACCTTTTTTTTTATTAAGAGAAATCTCATCTCCTGTGTCATTAGAGCTGGATTAACGAAGATGGTTTCTTACAAAGATTGAAAACAATTGTCCTTTTGAATTAATTTAGACTTTTAGAACTAGTAGCATACAAGCAGAGAAGTTAATGTCGCTGCTAAGACTATTTTACGGAGGTTATTTAACCTGAGAGGATAATTTCTACTTTTTTTAATCTATCTCAATAGTGTGTAATTTAAAAAGAGATTTGTCATTTTATACTTCTTTCATTAGACTTTATCCTCAAGAAAAGTACGTTTCATTTATTTTCTATGCACGCTTCTTTCTTTTCTTTAAGGCTGTTTTATTTGCTGCACGTATGCATTCAGTTGGCTGAAACTCTTTGTGACTTTATCATTTTAAGGTCTAAGATTAAAACTTGGAACATAAAGTCAAATATGTGATGAGACTAAAAGCCTGAGGTTCTCCCCATCATAAGTGTTGATGCTAATGCTAATGTGCGAGTGCAGGTGTTTATTCACAGCTCTTAAATAAAAGTTGTGTTTAAATGTTGAAAGTAAAAAAAGGCAGCTTGCAGTCAGGCCGTATTACAATCATCACACTAAATTGGGGACGCTAAGGAGGAAAACCTGCGCCTGCTGGTTTCTCCTTAGCGTCCCCGTTTTAGTGTGATATTACAGTGCAGGTGCTGAATCAGCAATCTGCCTCGCGGCGCTAAGCCTCTTGGTGCTCGAGGCAGTGCTAAGCGTTGCTGTGAGCATCCCCTTCATGGGGTCTATAGGACTTCATTGAGGCTTCCACTGCCGGTCACATGACCTGCAGGATCTCACCTCTCACGACTGAGCGATTGCAAAGGGAGACGGGAGGACTTTTTTCCCCAGTCTCTGTCTGCTCCCGGCGGCCAGAAGAGGTGGATCGGGCCATCATTCTCACCGTGGGATGGATGGGAGGTGAGCATGCGATTTTTTTGTGTTTTTTTTTAGCTGGGGCTGACTGATTCCGCAGAAGCTCCTAGCTATGTATATACAGTATATACTGTGTATATATATATCTCGTTTGTTAACATTATTTTCAATTTGTGAATTTATCTTGGGAGAAATAGTCAGTTGCCAATGGCTACTTCTGTTTATGAGTTGCAATTCTTCAATACTCCAGTTCAAGCTATTGCCTATTCTCAGTGTGCTCTTAAACTTTGTTTTGGTTGATATCTAACATGACCATGGAAAAAGCTGGGCTTCTGTGTAAGCTATCTCTCTGATGTAAACAGTTTAAGAATCTTATTAACACCAAATGTGTGCGGCTCAAGACAAGTGCAACATTTTGAGCTAGGTAGGGGTTGAGGGTGGAAGCTTTTTTAGCTCTTAGGGCCAGGAGCAGTTTATAAAATGATTGTCGATGGACTGTGTTGGAGATTCATAATGGCAGATGTTTAAATCAGAGCTCTTTCATTTAGCTATGTTAAGTAGATCTTCTGATCTATCCAAATGATATCAGGTCCATATCTGGTGGAGGTGCTAACATTTACGACTCAACAATTATTACCTCCCTAACAGTGCCACACTTATATGTCTAGGGATCCACTGCTGTTCCAAGTCACACCTTGACTGGAATTTACTGAGCATTTACGCCTTCTATACATAGTTTATACTTTAAGAGAAGGGAAAATATAGTGGGGGATAATAAATAATGGGCAATTCCCAGGCACTGATTATTCTTGTGTGAAGATGCCCAAAAAACCCCAGCTTCCAGGATCACAAAAAAATCTTAAAGTTACCTATGGTTCATCGGTAAAGAGGAGAGCAATATCTGCTGCCTTCTCTTGTCATAAACTGAAGGACATGGAAAAGAAACGGTTCTCCAGTGTCCTTCCGCAGTAAAACACAATCCCATGAGATTACCCGAGATTGCATACACACGGTCCTTCCAGTGCTGATACATGGTTCTCTTTGTGTTCTGTTTGGAAGATCCAGTGGGAAGCAGTTAAGAATTTTTTAAATTTGTTGCATTCTTATTTTGAGTTGATAATATCTTCCATCCAAAAGATTATTAAAATTATTTTTCTTTGATTAATAACAGTGTAAGTGGTTAAGTGTAAGTTCAATTTTTACATCTATAAACAAAAATATAGACCAAAAATTAGCCATTCATAATGTTTAATAAAATATAATTCTTACTGAGAAAAATGCGTGAAAGACAGGTATATATTTATGCAACAATGAGTTGACGTGTTTTAGGACAGTTATTGCAACCGCTGGCCTCACAGATGTTGGTGTTCTACAATTCCCAGAATTCTTTGACTGCAGTAGCTGGCCAAAGAATCATGGGAGTTCTAGTTTAGAAACATCTGGGGGAAAGAATTTGAGATCCCTGCTATAGGACAATACCTGAAAAATTTGGACCAAAATAACAGTCTTCATAAAATGTATTTTTTTTCACGTATTTTCTACCATAGTGAGTAGCTATGTGCCCCTCAGACATATGCATTCAGATGAAGATCAGATCCCTTTGTGAGCAGTGGATGCCCTTAGGTATATAAGGAGGCAGCCAGATAGATGTGGAGATATCTTGGGAGTCCATGACTGCTAGGGGACTGATCCTCCTCTGGGCAAATATGTCTGAGTGGTACATAGGCTAGCTACTCGCTGGCTTGTTAGTATACCGCTATAAGATTATTCATTCTGATTCAGTCTTACACAAAGCTCTATAGATATGTTTTTTTTATTATTAAATTGAAGGACCTCGGTATGTTTCGTCCTTCTTGAATCTTTGAGTAAACATCCTTGTGGCTATATTGTTTTGCATTAGATGTTGCTGTGAGACATCTTGGTGTTTTCTGCAGCAAGGGTATATTGCCCATGGTTTTCACAACTGTTGAGAATTACATCTTATTGTACATATACGTTTATTTCTGCATATATGAAAAGTGTTATAGATTTTATTATTTAGAAGCTAGTGCAATTGGTTAATATAAACTACTTTTGGTAACATTGAGCACCAATATTACTTAGCGTTACTTGCACTCTAACAGCACCTTTGGTTTGTAAGTTTTCATTCGCTACACTAGTCAATGATAATCATACTGGTTCCAATACGAAGAATTAAAACAATTGGTAAGACAAGCTTTAGATTTGTTTGTTCTGTCTCGTATTGTAGTGATCCAACCAGAAGAACGACTAAATAATCTTAGGTTAAATGTAGCGCATTGTTTTGTTTTGTGTCATTATTTCCCAAAACAGAAGTTTGATAGTTTAATTGCAATGTCTGGCTGAACAAATCATAATTTTTCCAAAATAAATTCAAAGGCTAATACTTATGCAGCAAAATACCTTTCCTTACATAGCATGTTTCTAAGAGACCCAAAGAGACTGAGCATTTAGAGAGCAGTGCTGAACACTGCTTAATATTATCAGTCTTATCTATTACAACCCAAGTACTTGAATAATGGATTGGAAGTTTTAATACAGCCATTAAACTGTCATGAAGTATAACCCATATTTTTATGGGCTAAGTATAACACTTCTGTGCTAAATATATCTACCCATTTACATCGGCCATTGATTATTTTGAATATACTTAAATTTTAATATAGTTTACCCTTAAGACTTGCGTTATGATGAAGACTAACGGGATTAATATGCAATCATCTTAGATTGGGCAGTAAAACTGGTTTATATGAATAGTCATAAAAAATATGATGTGCCTATATTTAGCTTGGAAACTGTAATATTTGAACGAAATGACCAAAACCATAAATGGGATATACATACATATTTTTTTTGTTTCTCATCTGCAATTCTAAAAAAACATCGTAAACAATCAGACTTATTGGGATAACAATAAAACACTGACTTATTATTATGTTTGGAAGTCGTTTATTAGAGGTCAAGAAAGTTGATGTATTAAGTACAGAATTCTATATTGATCTGTGAGTGGTTCAGCATCGTCATAAATTGTAACAAGTTCTATTAATTTTAGCTTTGGAATCTCTAGAGCTTGTGAAAGAATCGAGGGAAGGAACCAGAACAGAGATACTGCATGTTAGTGTAGCACACATGTTGCACATGAAGAACAATTTTGGGTGGGAGATCTAGTAGTGGAACATGTATGAGCACAGTAAACATGGAAGGCCCTAGGGTTTTTATGTTATTCATATGATGTATTGTTATTTATAATACAAATTATAAAGGTAATTACAATAATGAATAATGAAATTATCACAATTATTCACAACAAATATAGGGCTCTATTAAATTCTCTGCGCATAATTTGTGCGTGAAGCGTTAAACGTTAAAATCAATGCTGGTATTACAATCCGAGCGCATTTTGTCATCCGTCAAAAAATAACGCCGGTAAAAAAGATGCGCAAAAACGCTCGCGCATTAACGCTGCGTGCAGAAATCGGTGTGCAGACAGTTTTTTCACACGATTCAGCCAATCAGAATTAAGAACCACAATTGTCTCCCATTAAGTTTTTGCGCCTTTCAAAGTCAATCTGAGTATATATGCTGCAGCAATAATAAATACAATAATAAAAACACGCACAACTTCTCAATTTTATTGTTTGGGTATGCGTAGAATGTTTAACTATACTTTGCTGTATTTTTATTTTTGGGCTGGTGTATTTGGGTTCAGCCAGGTTGTTCAGATTTGCCATAAACACCAGCTATGAAAAGACGTTGAAATTATGCGCGCAAATGTTGTCCCTTAAAATGTGCGCTTAGATTGTAATACCATCCGCGTACCAGCGCACAAACGCATTTGCGCTCACAATGTTAAGTATAGGACGCGCAAAGTACATTACGCTCGCAAAGGGTTCGCGCAGGTCCACCTGCGTTAGGCGTTAACGCACATTTTTTGCACGGACGTTGTAATACGACATTCTGCGCAAAGGGTTTTGCCCCTCACTTTAATGCGTTTTTGCGCACGCGTTAACGTTTGCGCAAGGAATGTAATAGAGCCCATAAACTACAATTCTCTGAATAGTTAGTGCAATAACATATATTCAAAACATCAACATATATTTCTACTGGTAGGCCCAGAACATACTTGAAAACAAGAGAAATCTTGATGTATTAATTCCTGGTAACATATTTTGTATAAATAATTAACAAATTAATAATAAATAAACATAATTAAATAACTTTGCGCAATAGCCTTTTTATTTTATTTTCTTTCTGTGCATATTTTTCCACTTTTGCTGTTCATATTGCTATATACTGTATATCATTGTCTGCTTTAAGGTCTTGACATTGTAACCCGAACTCCCTTTCTTCCTCTGTTATTTGTCAGTGGAGCTCTTAATGGCGGCAGCAGAGGAAGAAATGAATTGTACTTTAAAGGAATATTGCATATTGACAGATGCTTCACAGACTTTGATAGTTAATTATGTTACTATATAGTATGATATCCCTAGATATCTCATTTTCTGTGAGCATTATTGACACGTTCTTCACTACACCGGTCAGGGGTTATCTGTATTACTCTTTTAGATGAAAACCAGGGAGACAGTGCCTTAATCCTTCCATTTCTTTATTGGTTATCCTATCTTATTCTTGGGGTATTTTATTTTCTTGTTGTATTTATTTATTTTATCGAGACTGCCTTTTGAATGAATGTGCTGCTTCAGAAACAGTGTATTCTAGGTGCAGTACGAATAGAGGTTTGCTTTGCTGCTCTATTTTTGTTAGTTCTAAATATTAAAGGTTCAGGTATTTACTTTGCTGAAAGTTTCACACCTGGTTTGATTTAGATTTTAATACCTCTTAGCACCCCAACATGAACAATATTACTATAATACAGCAATAAAACCAGAATTGTTCATTTTAAACTACCCAGTGACATTATAATGGTCTCTTTGTCACATGTTTTACAGTTAACTGTGAGTTTAGAAATTAAAGATGTAGGGTTAATCAGAAAGCACCGAAATGTCACTGACACCGCACTTCATCAAATCAAATTCCCCTACCCTGAGGTGAATTCAGCACCGCAGGTCCCTTGAAGTTCGGGGGAAAATCCATCGACCGCATCAGAAAATCCACCACGAAACCAGTGCATTGATCAAAAAAAACACTGCAAAACCGCCGAAAAACCACACATCCGAAAATCGTCGACCATCCGCCGCAAAACCACCGAAAAACCCCGAACGCGTCTGAAAAAACCTGGCGATCCGCCGAACACAGCACCAACCAGCCGCTTTAAAAAGCCGACAAGTCAATGAACGGGGTAAAAAAACAACAAAAAAAAAAACCATTGAACGTTTTAAATTTGAAACACTGTTTGCCAAAAAGCTACTGGATGAAAATGTCCGGAATTAACATATAAGGTCCCATGAAGAATAATAAAAAATGCCTAAAATTAAAATCAAAAAATGATTAAAGAGTATTTTTGCTGCAAATTAAAAAGAATAAACGGTTTAATAGATTTTGGATAAAAATGGGAATATTTTTAACATTGAAGCCTATGGGATTCACCTGATTAAACCTGCCGAATGAAACCACCGAACAGCAGGGCATTTCACTGACATTTCACTGCTGTTCGGTGTTCTCTGAATAGGTTAACCATTGCTTCTCTATGGGGGATTTCACTGCCGTCGAACAGCACTGATTTCGCTGGCAATTCGACAAAATTTGGAGAACTGCCCTCTTTCTGAATAGCCGAATGGCCACGAAATTGCACCGTATGGGGAAATTAACTGTTTGGTGCAATTTCGGGGCCAGATCGGTTGTTTCTTAATAACCCCTTATGTTTCAAACGTCACCCCCCTCCAAGTAAGTGTATCTAACGCAACAGAAACATTATTTAACATAATTTATATCTAGTTTTATAATGACAGATTTCACAAATTCTGCAGGTGATGCAATGCTCACATTTTGTTTCCATTTGGAAAAAATCTTCCTCTGACATAGCAATTAGCACTTAGGATTGTGAAGTAAAACAAATAAATACATTTCATTCTTATTTGCACTGACATGCTGTTCTGATTCAATTTATAGATTATAATATGCTGTTATAATGATACAAACATATACATTATACTTTACATCGATATGATAATAATATAATACATGAATAATATGTAATTATTATAAGTAAATACACTTTGTACAATAATTTGTTCCCATTTGTAAAACGTTTTGTGTGCCATAGTGTATATTTATAAATTTACATTAAACTTAAGATTGTAAATAATAAAAAAGTTAACAAAACTAAAATTTTTCATATTCTCCAGTTTTCCCAGTATGTTCTGCAGAGATGCATAAAGGCAGTTTTTCTATGTTTTTGTTCTTTGGGATGTTTTGACTATTTTAAGCATCAGATTCCAAATAGGAGGAAAAAGAAAAAAAAAATAACAATCAATGCAAAAGTAAGAAGTCAATCAATTGAGGGTGCTTACAAAGCACTTATGTTCACTCCTAGCTAAAATTCTCTTTCGGCAATATCTATTATTTAATCCTCTCTGGTACTAGAGGTCCCATTAGGAACATTGTATTCTCTGCAAGAAACAGGTCATTAGGTTTGTTAAAGCAATTTAATCTGTGCCAATAAGGTATGGTTGACTAGTGATGAAGCAAACGTGTACCATTTTAGGAAGAAGGAAACTTCCTGATCATTAGTTATATGCAAATAGACATTTAATCTGTTTAATACTAGGGGGTATTAATGGGAAAACATGTGATAAAGAGTTGAAAGACATCTTTTACATTACTCTTGTATGTCTTTAATTGGTCTTCTTCAATCAAGAAGGAGACAGCGGTCCAATTCTTAACCCTTGTACAACCAAGTGATTTTCCATAAAACCACTGGCAAGGCCGGTGGTTTTGTGGGAAATTATTGGTTTCCCATTACCTACACAGTAAGTATATACAGAGGAATCCATCTGTGTATGTTCACTGTAGGTAAGCAGTATTCAACAGGGAGAGCACACCCTCTACTGGCCAAAAAGTGCTACTACATTTGATTTATAGCTTGGTCTCTGTTACTGTGAAGGAAAAACTGATCTGAAAGCTTTTAAAATAATTTCAACACATCAGCTGTCGTGTCCAATGTGTTGAAATTTCTGGGGCATGTTCAAACAAAATTCATCATCCTTGCTGCAGAATCAATCGAGGATACTCGATCTAGACACACTTGTAGGAGCTTTTGAAGATTGCGTATACTTGATAATGGTAGTGAAGGAGTTAATAAAATGTGTTGACACTTGTGTCTTTGCATTTTCACTAATTATCAAATTACCAAAGATAATATAGAAGAAGAACCGTGGACACAAGAACCCGTGGACACAAGAAATTAGGAAATTGATCTACTGAGTAGCCTTTTCAAGTCTTTATTATCAAACTTTAATTTAAGGTTTGTTCAGCTACTTTTAGTGCATAAAATAAAGTTAAGCGTGGTGTACTGGCTTAAAAGAGGACATTCATGTAGAAAAAGGTCATAATATCACCAGAGAAGAACAAGGTAACAAAGTTTTGTATAGGCCAGCAGGTCTGCCATGGGGCTGTTTGCCATTGGAAGAATTTTTCCATTTATTAGTCCGACCCCCAATAAAATCCTAGCTTATCATAGACATAGTAATGTAGCTATGCTGTACACCAGGGGAAGCCCAGAGACTTGTGAAGTATCACGCAGGATGTAGTTCTACAACTGCTTGAGGGCTACCTGTTGGCTATCTCTTGTGTAAAATGCCACATATTGATAGGAATTTGCGAACAGTGTAGCGGATAGTTACATGGTTCCTTAAGGAGTCTGAATAAATATAATACATAAAAGATTATTCTGTGCTTGAATTGTTAAAGTCAGACTATGATATCTTTGTTAATTGGGCACTAGAAGCATTTTTAACCAAAGCACATGCAGTTTTTTGAGCAAATTCTTCAAAATTCTAAAGAAAAAGCTGAACTTGCCTTTTAATAACTTAAAAGCGGAGGCAAATGGAATTTTTTTTTCTCATTTGGAAAAAGTGAAATAATAAGTGTCGCTATGATTTGTGTTCCCAGATGCTTTAATCATAGTCATATATCTAATAATGTCGGACGTAATTGTCAATAAATGTATTGATCCTACATTGCGACATTCCCTATACTGTTTCCTTACCGCGGGCATGTAATAGATTGCCTATATGCCATCGTGCTGCCTATATGTAGTTAAAAGGAAAAATCAATCTCCGTTCGTTGCACCAGCAAGACATATACAAATCATGCGGCGATTCAATATGGCATCAATATGGAAATTGGGTAAACATTTTAAACCAGGAAAAGCCATCTTGGCTGATGAGGATTATATCGATATCACGCACTCTAACTCGGCTCTTCCTCAGCCACCAGGCTGTGTTTGGAATTTGTTCCTCCTTCCACATATTTGAAGATACTCATGTATCATGATGGGATGATTTTTAATATATTTTTTACAATAAAGTCTCAGATTTTAAGGTCTACATGGCCACAGTGCGACTCACTGGAAGGTGGCAGCTTAATCACGTTGCCCATATCTAGTCAAATGCAGTTACATTGTCCATATATAATGTCCCTTATATTACTCCCTTGCAACGCTTTGCCCTTTTATTGCTGACACATAACCTCCATATTGTGGTCATATTCTCCATATATAATGCCTGACATAAGACTGCTTCCAGTGGGCCCCCAATGCCCTTATTTTGGTTCCACATAAGGGGTTATTTACAGAGCACCGAAATGTCTCGCTCTGCATTCACCGCAGGGTCCCCGGAGTGTGGGGAAAAGCTGCCGAAAGAAAAAAAAAGCCGCAGAACTGCCGAAATTATCGGATCCAATAATTTGGGCAGGTCAGGCTTATTATCGAATCGGATTCCATTCAATAATATACGGAGAACTGTCTGAAAGTATCGGATTATAATTTCGGCGGTTTTGTGGCTTTTTTTTTTTTTAAAAACACTCCGAAAATATCAGATACGATTTGATCCGATTCATTATCGGATTGGATCGGATCCAATGATCTGCTGGACCCTAAATGAAAAAGCCAACGATCCGCAGAACACAGCTCGGACCAGCCTCAGAAAAAATCCAACAAGCCGCCGGACGGATAAAAAAAAGAAAAAGCAATTAAAAGTATCAAAATTGAAACGCTGTTTCCAAAAAAACTACAGAATGAAAATGTCTGGAATTAACATATAAGATCCTATGAATGATAATAAAAAGGTCTGTTACAGAAAAAGAAAAACTTATTTAAATAAAAATGGAAAAACGTTTTGCCAAAAAATCCTGAAAAATGCCTAAAAGATCCTTAAAAATAAATGGTTTGTTAGATATTGAATAAAAATGGGAATATTTTTATCAGTGAAACCTATAGGATTCGCCTGAATAAACCTGGCAAATAAAAACATTGAACATCAGGGCATTTCGACAACTTTTCACTGCTGTTCGGTGTTCTTTGAATAGATTAACCATTGCTTCTCTATGGGGGATTTCACTGCCGTCGAACAGGCACCATATTTACAGGTACTTTGCCAAACTTTGGAGAACTGCCTGCTTTCTGAAAAGCCGAATGGCCAGGAAATTGCACCGTATGGGGAAATTCACTGGGGCCAGATCGGCTCTTTGTGAATAACCTTAATAGTCCTCATATTGAGGTCAGCTTGCTCATAATCTTCACATTACAGTGTCTTATCTCAATGACCCACATTATTATCATGTTGCCCCTAATATATTGCCACATTATATGGATGTTCAAGTGGGCCAACCCTTACCCGAAATTGTGAAATCTGGATTTCTCCAATAACCAGAGTTTTCATATCTGCGAAGAAACGCCATAGAGCGCTCCCAGCATGTGTACATGTATTCACGACTCTACCACAGTGTTCTCCTTCCTCTTAAAACATTGGATTCTAAAATCTAAAAGAATCCTTAATCCAGAATGCTGAGGGTCACAAGCATTCCAGATAACAAATGCTCAACCTGTACACACAAATGCACATGCATGCTGTTTTCCCTTCTCCCTCATTTCTTCTCACCCCTATTCTCAAACAATGGTTTACAAGTTTTTATACACTCTCTTTGGGAATATAATTTATAATTCTACATGCACAACTTTGGTAGTAAAAGAATTACCAGAAAATATACCAAGGAATAAAAATTAAACTTGTGTTTTGTAGTGTATAAGATAACTTTTGTTATAAGTCAACATTGCGTGGTCACTCTCAAAACTAAAAACACAAGCTAAGCATTACCTGATTTATGATTGTGCTTTGTATAAACACAACATATTTAAAATATTAAAATATATGTTACAGCTTGCAGAATTCAAGTCAGATGGGATTTTCCTGTATTAAATATATTTTACAAAAAGATGACCTGGAAGCATTCCGCATTCCCAGACGGTTTTCTTGTCTCTTATTGTTTCTGCATTTTTATGATATTTTTCTGCTCTGAGAGATATTAGGTAAGATGATGTGTTGCACCTCCTGGATATCTTTTGCTGCGAATGTCTGATTTGTATCAAGACAAAGTGTTTCAGAGACGTCTGAATTTACATCGAAGGCATACATTCACCTGCCAAAATATTTTCGTATTTGTCATGTGCAGCACTGCAGAACATGTTGTCATTTTAGAAATCAGGGAATCAAAAACAATATTAATAAGTGGTCAGTTAGTGGAAAGTCACACCACAGTCCTTGATGGAAACATTGAAATAATGCACATGTTCTGCTATCTAGAGCTTTTAGCAACATGTACCCACTCTGGCAGAATGCGTTTTGCCTTTTGGGTGCCATATAACAGATAACTAGCAAAGAGTACACAGTCATAAGCATTTATAATATTTAATATTTGTTCCTTTTGTAGTTAAAAAGTTGCAATGAAAATGCAATCTCGTCGGCTTGCAGAAATTCCATGTCTCTGACTATTTTCTTTCACTGCTGTTGACCAACGATAAATTATGATACTCAGTAGGATCACCATTGACTTTGGGTGAAATCACTAGTAGACAGTCCCCTGAGACCTAGTCATCTAGTCATGTATAAAAAATTCTATACATTTGGATGTCACTCTCCACAAAATATCAATGTATAAAAATCTGAAAATAAAAAATAAATTAACTTTTTTAAATTCTTTATTTGAAATATGGAACTTTTAATTTTGTTTATAAACTGAAAGGGCCCTATTCCAAACTAGTAAGTAACATGGAGCTGGTAATGGATAATTTCTGCGGGAGCCAATATCCCTTAGACGCTCCTTGTTACTGACTCTATTACGACTGAGTTGCTATATTAGCACCTCATGTAGTAATATACCAGCAACAGTGCCATGCACCACCAAAGGTATCAGCTCCTGAAGGCCATAGGAGTCTATGGAGCCAAGTGTGACCTTCCATGAGCTCCCGTTTGCAGAGTCACCAGGGGCTGTGGAAAGACATTGAAAATATTTGTTCCCAGTTTGGCGCTACATGTGCGTGGAGGAGTTGGTGGAGTTGTAAAACCAAAATCACAACGCCAGGCTCTGCAAGCCAGTATTCAATTCTGAGTATGAGGTAACACGAGAACAGCAAGCTACCATGGAATACCTTGATCTTCTCCATTAATGGCTCTATGAAAAAAAAAAAACAAGTAATAGGATAAACAAGAAAACTCAAAATTTGCTTTGAATCCTATGATAGCATGTGTTAGGTGATTGTACAGTTGTGCTGAAAAGTAGTGTGGGAGGACCTGTTTAGATAATTAAAGTGTACTTGATACAATTTTACTATACAGGATGCTTATCATTAAAATAATATATAAAATTTGAGCATTAACTGCTTGGCTGCTAAGGACGCGATCGGCGCGTCCAGCCAAGTGGTTTCCCTTTGTGGAGGACACGCTGAGCGCGTCCTTGCACAGGGGGCAGTGATCAGCCGGTATTGCGGCTGATTGCTGCTGCCCCCAGGTGCGGGTGGACATCTTGGATGTCAGCCCAGCATCTGGGACCCTGGCGAGCACAATAGATATTATCGAGCTAGCACAATAGACGTCTATTGCAGGCACCCCCTCCTTTGGACCTCTCTCCCTCCCCAACTGAGCAGGCCACCGGGAAAAGGCAGGCACCGCTTGGAAGGGCACAGCCTGCCCTTCCAAGTGACGGCTGTCTTTAACCCCTAGGGTGCTGGATCGCGATTCAGCGCCAACAGGCACCATATCACGGTCCCCTCCTGGAGCTGACTGACATCTTGGATGTCGGCCAAGCTTCCGGGATCTCCCCCTGACGCATAGCGCGATGACGTCAGTTCTGGAGTTAAACCCTAGCTGAAATCTATGGTGGAGATAGGGGGTTCATTGGAACCCCTATCTCCTGATCCGCTAGGGATTAATGTTTGGTATCGTTGGAACAGCCAGAGCATGGCCTTTCCAATGATACCAAACATGACCATGTTAAGTGTAAAAAAAATAATTAAAAAAATATTTAATAAATCTAAAAAAAAACATTTTTTTTTGTTTTGTTAATGCAGCAATATTGTTCCCATTTCAATTATAATGTGAACAATGATGCTGCAGTAACAATTTCTTCTTTGGAGGGACATTTGCTAAAAAAGCACTTAATTTTTCCCCAAAAAAATGTAACAAGTCCCCATTTCTAATTTTTTTAACAAGCGCAACCCATAGATAATACACTGTATAATCACAAACGCTCACATGATAAAAAGAGAAAAAAAACACTTTACACGCTGTAAATTATTGAAAATTCGAATTTTAGTGCATTTTTCATTATAATTTACAGGCAGGACATGACGCATACATATAATAATGATTTATTATGAATTTGCCAAGTCTGCCGGAAAGAACGATATATAATTTGTCTGGGTGGTATAATAAAACGTGGCTTCAAAACGCGTTTAAATCTGATGAGCAAAAGCAGTAAAAATGAACTCAGCACACATGTGTGAAATGGCTCAGCAGCGAAAGGGTTAATAATAATAATAAATAATAATAATAATTGATATCATTTTATAGATTAAAAAAATGTATGGGATACTGGGTTTTCTGGCACAATGGGTGTTTTGGCAGAAGAAATTTCTACCTTAACACAAACTATAAATTCCACTACCATGTTACTGACTTTTAGGAGTTTCCAAAACAGAGCTTTTGACACAACCACCACCAGACCCTTCTTTGATTCTTAGCCAGACTATAATGGTTGTTGAGCTCCAGTTTGGCTACCCCATAAATATGATTTTTTAAGTTTTTTTTATCCTTTTTTTTCTATAGTCATGTTTGAGGTCCAGAACCTGTAGGAACCCACTTGTGTTCAATTTGTACTCTGTTCTATTTCTATCGTCTCCCTACTGAACGCCTGACAGCCAAGAGCCCTACTTTACAAGGCAGTACTTTACAAGACAGTCTGTGCAAGTCTTAAACTCACTCGCCCATTTGTTAAGTGGAGCCAGTATTTCTTAAATAGCTATAACCTGGTCCTGAACAGCAGTAAAGTTCAATATCTGTTTATAATATATCCGTTCACTTTACAGTGGAGTTTTGTTTTATAGACCGTCGCTGCTACAAATCTAATCAAACAAAATGTTTACGTGCAGTTATATACTATTTAAAGACATTTGTCATTAACAAAGAAATGAGACAATTTAACCATCCCACGCTAAATTAATGATCCAAATCGCAATTTACTTAATTTATATGCAGATTTAAAAAAAACAAGAAAAAGATAGCGAACAAGCCAGCACAAGAAATGACAACACAGGATAGTTATCGCAGACAACGTCCTAAAACAAACTGTACATTCTTACCCTCCCCTTTCCTTTTCATTTTATTGCACTATACTTGACGCTGTCTTTTCTTTTCTGCAAGTTTGGTAGCATTTTTATATGTTGTTAATTGTTAATGTGTTTCACACGCAGAGTACTTTATTGCTGATTGGCGCTTTATGAATAAATGATTAGAATGTGTTACATAGATAATTTCATGGATTAAAACACGATCTGTTAATGTCGTATTACTGCAACTATCTCCTGAAAGATATTGTGCACTCGTGGAAGATTTTAACAATTCATGGGGAGGAAAAAATATCGAACTTCATGCCGTTGGCTTCTATTGAATGAATAATTTTTGACGTCGCAAATCTAAAAATATAAAATGTATACATGATTGATAATGATAGGAGAAATATAAAATCAGAGTGTCAAACTTCTTTTTACTCATTATTTGCTATCGCATTGCAAAGCAAAACCCTGATTAAAAAAGCCTCTTAGAAAATGCTTTACCTTTTTCTGTATGACTGAAATTTCTGTTTAAATTCAGTAAATTCTTTAGAAAACAGACAATGGATAGTCCTAAAGTGTTCAAGCTAACATGGTTATTCAAAGAGATCCGAATTTTGGCCGAAAGGTAGCCGAATGCTGAAATTCAGCGTACGGTTACCTTTACTGTCCATTCGGCTATCCAGAGAGCAGGCAGTTCGCCAAATCTTGGCGAATGGCCTGCACATATGGTACCTGTTCGGGGGCAGTGAAATCCCCAAAGAGAAGCAATGCTTCGTCTATTCAGAGAACACAAAACAGCTGAGAAAGGTTGCCGAAATGCCCTGCTGTTTGGTGGTTTCAGTCGACAGGTTTATTCAGGAGAATCCCATAGGCTTCAATGTTAAAAATATTCCCGTTTTAATTCAATATCTAATAAACCGTTGGTTATAATATTCTGCAGTAAAATGTCTCTTTACTCTTAGATTTTGTAGGATCTTTTAGGCATTTTTTGGGATTTTTTCCAAATTGCTTTTTTTCGGTTTGTTTTTCTTTTTAATAGTTTTTTTCTTTTTTCGGTAACAGTCCTTTTTTTATAATTCATTGGATTTTATATGTAAATTTCAGACATTTTCATCCTGTAGTTTCTTTGCAAACAGCGTTTCACTTTTCAAACATTCAAGCATACTGTTTTTTTTTTTTTCACTCCATTCGTCTGCGGTGTTGGCTTTTTCAGGAGGCTGCTCTGCGCTGTGATCGGCTCCTGCTCGGGTTTCTCCGTCGTGTTCAGCGGGGTTAATCCAGATGTTTTTGCGCTTTCCGGTGCGCATTCGCCGGGTTTTGCGGTGAGTGTTCGTCGGGTTTGCGGCGGCTTTTCACTGCACTACGACTGCCCTGTGGTGGTTGCTGAATACACCGCAGGGTCGCCGAAATGGGATCGTCAAATCGCACCGAATTGAAGAGAACAACAAGTCACCGAATGTGCGATGACTTTTTGATTCTCTTTGAATAACCCTGTATGTTTTTAATCCATACATTCACTTACCTATGTGATGTTATGCATTTTGGACAACTCTGTTTTAGTCAATTACGCTCTGACTGTAGATTTTTTTTTTTTAAAAAAAAGCATCCTAAAATACAATAAAAACTGCCTGTTCAAAAAAACAACTTGCACATAAAAAATAATTTGAAGACTACAATACTTTGGGAACTGTTCAAGCTGAGCCAGTAATTTGCAGCCACTAGTAGAAAATGTCTGTGGGAGTCATTAACTAATAGTGGCTCCCTATTACTGGCTCTATTTTGAGTGAGCTGCTATGTTAGTGACTTGGCTCATAATAATTGTTAGCCAATAATAGATGCCAGCTGGTATCGTCTATTGAAATCCATTGGACTGTTGAGATTTACAAAGGAGTGAGTTCATGCAGGATCAGTGGAAGGACAGTGGAAACTCTTTGTTCCCAGTTTCCTTTTTACTGGAGGCTGCAGATCGTGTCAGTACAGGTGAGTCATGCTTTCACTACCAAAAACAATTATACTCGATTTTGCTTTGTAATGCAATGAAACCCATAGGTTATTTATAAAACCCTATTTTCAAACTTTTTAAATGCTGGATTAGTGTACCCTTGGGGAGTTTTCTGTAATTGTTAACCATGCAACCATGGTTCAAATAAATGTTATAATGATATCGTTTTTCAACAAAAGTGCTTGCGTTGGAACATGCTAAACATGCTAAAATTTGTTTTTGCCATGTTTTTCAATGCAACTGAATGAGTTAAGGGGTTGCTGTACCGAGAAAGTCAATATTTTGACCTCCGTGTCTGACCGTAGCCACGCAGAATGGCTCCATTGAGTTCTTACCATACATGGGCTAGTTCAGAGGATGGCTCTAGTTGGTCCTATGACTATCATTGCTCGATGAAATTTGCCCAGTTTGAAAAATGCCTGTTTTAGTGTTATGTTGTAGAAATTCTAATTTTTTTACAACCTCTCTATTTTCAACTATGTAATCAGCTTGATTTTCTGCTTAACATTTGAAAGATAATTGTGCCTTTAGATTTAACCTGCATGGTGTACAGGTAACAGTTAAAATGAATATTGCAAATTGACTTTCATTTTCAATGTACGATTTCATCTTATGAGTAGATTTAAGGATGTGTGCCACTGTCTACCTTACCATATGGTGATATTACAAATGGCAGAATTTCAAGTGTAACTGTCCTTGGAAATAGGTTTCCTCTTAATGAAAATGGATATGTAGAAGAGGTCATGTAATAAAGCTGCTTATTGATCCACGGAGAGAGCCAGTTGATGTTCGAGTCAAGAGGCATGGAGAACTGGCAGGCAGTGTTATTTTACTGCTCTGTTTGTCTGGTTTTGCCATTATTCAAGAAAGACAAGCCTAGATTTAAACAAAATGCATTGGATCTTAATATTTTTCTTTCTAAACATCGAGAAACACTGAGACGGGGGCAGAGCAGGGTTACGCCATTCTATCTTGTTAGAGGCAATCAGAAATTGTTCATTAAATAGCAGATATTTTATATAAATCAATCACATCTCTATTAGAAAAAAATGAAGGATGGAGAAAACCACTGGGAAGACTAGAAAAAACATAAGAACATTGTCTGTATAAGTTATTTTATTTGGTTTTGGAGAATAGAAGCATTTCACATCAATGTTTGTTAGTGCTTAGTAACCTTATATTCCCAACTTGCTGAAAAGAATGATTGTTCCCGTTATACCATTTTTTTCATATTCTATGTGTTACTGAACCAGCATTTAAATTCGGCTTCAAAAATTTATTGAGCGACGAAATAGGAGGGCACACATCAGTTAATAGGTGCTTGAAACCATGTTCCACAAATTCCAACATGGAAAAATACAAACAGAAAGAACTGGCCAATCCAGAAGAATTCATAAAAATGTTCCTTCGTCGAGCTGAAACGTTGAGGCAATGCTCTAATAAATGTTTGTTATGGATTCGTGCAGAGTGCCTATTCCTGTCATTACTTTTTGTATTCAATTTTTTTTAAAGCTTTCTTCAAGAATGTCAAAGATATGATGTTCTTTGTTGGCCGCCGGTAGAGCAGCCAAACTCTAAAGACATTTAACAATCAACATATTTGTGGGTAATGGATTTTGAAAACAATTTTGGAGTTGTGTTTGAATATTTTACGTTTAATTGTATCTAGGCATGATCTTTTTCTTTGCTAAAGATAATCAAAGACTGTCTTTTGAAGCAATGACTATCTACCAAAATAAATATGATGAAAATGGATTGGTGTCCCCGATGTTGCGTTCTGTTAGAGACATAACACCCATTTCAATCCTCAAGCAATATTCTGGGAAAACGTATTTTGGGTTGTTACTGGTGGTGTGTGGCTTCCGTAACATATTTAACCACCCATAAGTATATATAATTTTTGGTTGACATTGTCCAGCATTGGCAGGTTATGATTTGCACCAGTTCTGTGACAAGATATTTTTGTTAAAGGTTTGTTGCTGTCCTAGTTAGGACTCTGTTGGTGTTGTAACATAATGTACTGGTATAGGTAAAAACATTCCGCGTTCGGTTACCTTTCTTGGACATTCGACTATCCACAGAGCAGGCAATTTGCCAAATCCTGGCGAATTGCCTGCACATACGGTGCCTGTTCGGTGCCTGTTCAAGGGCAGTGAAATCCCCATAGCTTCGTCTATTCAGAGAACAAAAACCAGTAGTGAAAAGTTGCCAAATTGCCCTGCCATTCGGTGGCTTCATTCGACAGGTTTATTCAGGCGAATCCCACAGGCTTCAATTTTAAAAATATTCCCGTTTTAATTCAATATCTAATAAACCGTTCATTATAATATTCTGCAGTAAAAACTCTTTTTATTTTTAGATTTTTTAGGACCTTTTAGGCATTTTTGAGGATTTTTTTGCAGACATTCTTTTTCTCAGTTTTTTTATCGTTTTTTCTTTTTTCTGTAACAGCCCTTTTTATTATCATTCCCTGGACCTCATATGTGAATTTCAGACATTTTCGTCCAGTAGTTTCTTTGCAAACAGCGTTTCACTTTTCAAACATTCAAGCGAACGCTTTTTTTATTTATTTACTCCGTTCGTCTGCAGTGTCGAGTTTTTCCGGCGGCTGCGCTGCGTGTGATCGGCTCCTGGTCGGGTTTTTCTGGCGTTTTCGGCGGGTTAATCCAGTTGTTTTTGCTGGTTTCGGTGAGTGTTCGCCCTCGTTTTGCGGTGAGTTTTCAGCGGGTTTGCGGCGACTTTTCCCTGCATTACGGCAGCCCTGTGGTGCTTGCTGAATACACCGCAGGGTCGCCGAAATGGGATTGCCAAATAGTACCGAATTCAAGAGAACGAAAAGTCACCGAACGTGCGGTGACTTTTCGATTCTCTTTGAATAACCCTGTAAGTGGAGTGTCTGGACCTTTTCCTTTACTGTATGTATGCTGGGAGCCAGGGCATGTTGTGGGTCAATTTATGTGGCCTCATTGTGGTTTTAGAAGTTGGCAAAGCAGATACAATCAAACATGAATTCCAAAGAGTTATCACTGAATAGAAGGCTGATTTTCTTTAAGGAAACAAGACTAGCAGATTGGGCAAGATTTATCGTGAAAGCTTAAGATATACATTTTATATAACCATCAAGCCCTGGAAAATTTTCCAGTCATCACTGATTAAAATAACAACATGTAAACCCTACGCTGGTCATATAACTATAAATACAGTAAAGTAGATGGGGTGTCAGAGGAATTGATGCATTTGCAATCCGTTTTTTTTATGCATATGATAACAATTAATCAAAATACCAGGTGCTAATATATAATCCGAACCACTGGCAACATTTTAATAGACAGCATTTGTTATGGAAATGTACAATTAGCTAGTAAATACCACCTGTTTGAACAGTTTGATGAGGAAATCCCATTGGTATGCTTAATTAATATTTTGACGAGAAAATATAATAATGATTTCTGATAGCTAATGTATTCTCCATCCCACTGAGAAGCAATCCAATATTACTGTCCCTGAATACTTATTTCCCTTACCTCTTGATCTCCTGATGCTGTAACTGGAGAAAATTGCTTATAAATTAGAAGGATGTGGCAATAACTGACTGGCTAATGAGTTTAAAGGCACCACACGCAGTAGGACCAAAATTAACTCAAAGAACTCGTAAATTAAATAGTTTAATATTATCTCTTAAAGAAACACTAAAGCTCTGTTTTGTTTGGGCTAGAATTAATTTTTTCAATCAACTCCTCCAATCCTATCCCTTTTTTGTTTTACTTTGAATATTTGTATAATTATAAGCACAACGTGAAAATGTACTATAATTAATCATATGGCGTTTCTGTCTTTATGTTAATAAGTGAAATCGGGCAAAATCCTTATCCACTGTTTACAGTGATCTGCAAAAAATAAGTGTGGGAACTCACCAAGACTTCTATGCAGCCGCGATTCATGGCGTGAAAAGATTACCACTAATCGTAGCTGCTGCAGCACTTCTTTATGCATGAGAATGCCACTCCGCTGGCAAATATAGAAAACCTGTCATTCCCATGCATTGCTATTGTTCCCAAGCTCTGGAAACACCCTTGAATATAAACATTTTTTTTAAATTGTTTCTGAATAGAAAGGCATTGCAGCTTTTCATGTCAGTCAAATGGGATCTGAGTTCCCCCTCCTTAAATAGTGGGGGAGGGGTGCTGCATTCCTGCTCATTTTGACGCATGTCAATTCCGGTGTACAGTACAGATCTTAATATCTGATGTTGCTTTATTATGAAATGATCATGGTATGTATAAAGGTGACATAGAACCATAGAGAAGGGCTTCACCACTAAAAAATTAGGGAAAATTCATTAACCCCTTTGCTGCAGGTGACGTGTGGAGAACATCCTCATTGACTCCCGCTATATGCGGAGGACGTTCCCCACACGTCATCCGCTAGTGGGAGCCCTGGAAGAGATACTCACCTCTCTCTCCGGGGTCCTGCAGCATTCTGACTTCAGGGAAGTCAGGCGCCCCTTTTATAGGCCTCCCGGCGTAAATGACGTCATCGTGCTGGCGAACCCCTAGCTGCCAAGGGATTTACTAAGGAAATCGCCTGGTGGAGATAGGGGGTTCCTTTGAACCCCCTTATCTCCTGAACGGTAGCAGCTAGAGGGTCATATTTGGTGTCAATTGAATGATACTAAACATGACTATGTTAAAAGTTAACAAATTAATAAAAATAATAAAACAAAAAAAACTTGTTTTTTTGTGTGTTATTTTTTATTTTTGCAGCAATATTTTTCCCATTTCAATTATAATGTGAACAATGATGCCGCACTAATGTTTTTTTTCTATGTGGTGCATTTGCTACAAATCACGTAATTCCCCCCCAACAAAAATTTATCAAGTCCCCATTTCTAATTTGTTTAACAAGCGCACCCCATAGAAAATATAAACGCAAAGGCTCGGATGACAAAATGTGAAAAAACACTTTACATGCTGTAGATGATTAAAAATTCGAATTTTATTGCATTTTTGTTATACAGGCAGGACATGTCGTATACATATAATAATGATATTATGATTCTGCCGAGTCTGCCAAAAAAAGGATATATAATGTGTCTCGGTCGTATAATAAAATGTGGCCTCAAATCGCGTTTAAACATGATGAGCAAAAACGATAAAAATGAGCTCAGCACACAGACGTGAAATGGCTCAGCAGTGAAAGGGTTAAAATATTTTTTTCAGATTTATAAAAAACTTGTTTATTTAACTATTGTCTTAACGTGGTGTAGTTGTTAATATTTTTTGAAAATTAGCCATGTTGAAACATTTAATTTAATTTACCAATTCAGTGCTTACTATTGTTACTATTTTAAATGAACTAAACTGTAAATATTTCCTAAAAGAAGCAAAACAGGAATAAAATAATGATCTGCATTTTTTACCATTTTCTTATACATCATATCAATGCACGTATGCAGTTCTGTCATGTGTTTATTATTATTTTTGCCTGCAGGAAATGTTTACCCTCGACATCACATTAAATCAATATCAATAAGCTGTCTAGATGTATAAAATGTATTTATACCATGTTTGGAGAGTGGCTGATTTTCCTTTTACATACCATCTGCTTCTTAAATTAGTTTAAGTACAATATTATTTAATTAACATTAATTACATCTAATACATCTAATCAACACATTCCTAGGAAACATATCATGTATGCATTTTTTTAGAAGTATGATTTCTATAATATTGACGGTGACTGAATATTGCTACTTAGAAACAGATGATAGCAGCTTAAATGTATAGATATCCTGAGTGTTTGTGAAACAGAAGAGATATTTTTGGGACAGATAGATAGTATATGACTAAATATCTAGATCAATAGATAAGCAGATAACCATAGAATACAGATAGAAAAATAGAAATGATAAATGAATGAATTAATGAGTTAACGAATAGATGGATAGATAGATGATAAATGGATAGATAGATAGATAGATAAATAGATATTACATATTGATTGACAGAAAGAAAGATGGATGATTAACCGGCTGGATGGAGTAGGTAACATCACTGGTCGATAACTGTGGAGAACCAGATTTGAATCTCTGCCAGAGCACCTCTCCAGTAAGTGTCCTTGGGCAAGACACCTAACGGTTAGTCTTGGCTTCCACACAGTAACATCTGTGGAATCCAGTGGTAAGGGATGGTGACCATGGTAAGTGGTGACCATGGAGAAGCAAGTCAAAATACCATTCAGCGCATACATCCAATACAACTGTGGAGAAGCAAGTCTCGACTTTACAAGAAGCGGGTTCAACCTAACCACCAGGGCTCTGCTCTACAATCATGGAAAGCCGACTTGATCCCACTCAGAAGATGCCACCAGCGAGTGTCTTGAGCAAGACACCTAACGATATGGATGCACCTACCTCACAATGTACTTCTCATAGATTATAAATTCCCTTGGGAACAGGATCCCCCTGAATCAGGTCATATCATCCATGTGTGGTATTGCAATGTATCAACTCCTTGTACACTGATCTTGTAAAGCGCTGTGGAATATGTTGCGCTTTATAAATAAAGGATAATAATAATAAAAAATATTAAATAGATCAATACATAATGAAAGATATAACTAGATATTTAAATCAGTGTATAAAACATGTCACTATCAATAGATATTAATAGAAATATAGATAATTAGATAACAGCTGAATATGGAAATAGATTAATAATACATGGATGAATAAATAGATAGGTTGATCAATAGAGATAGATATATAGATTGAACAATAGTGATAGATAAATAGAGAGATATATGAAAGAAAATGGATCACAGTTTAACAGTGGTGCTATTGTTGGGGATATTCCATGTCAATGTGGTCGCCTCACTTTATCCCAGGATGGACCTTTTCTTTCTAGCAAACTTTATATTTAATGAATGAATTGAAATATACTACCCACACCAGAGCACGGTGAGATATGTAGCCCATAGGTCGGCAATCTATGAACTTGAACACTTTACAGGATGAATGACTACACTGTGCAACTTAGAGAAATGTCACAGAATCCTATCTACGTGCAAACCCTGAAGTGGAGCAATTAATGTAGGGATGAGTTCATACGGAGCAGTGTCTGAAAGTGATTTGCAAATATGACCTTTAATGTTCAAATTAAACAATACCCATGTGAAGAACTAGTTAAATTTCCACTTGGTTAACATTCTTGCAATGTGCACTGTAACAATACTTTAATATAATTAAATTTTAAATTCCATGTAGAATCTAGTGGGTAGGCAGATGTACCGGTATGTTAAACTTTATGTCGCTTGAAAATGGTTTTCAAGTACATCAGAGGGAGACCATCCAGCTGTAAAATTATCTACTTTATGATCCTGCATCACAGCATTGGTCTCTTTCTCTTAATTAAAAATGTACCTTAAAGTATTACATTCTTAAGCTTTATTCTCACATTTCTTTTTAACTATCTTAAGATTACAAAGAACAGTATGATCTTCATCATGAGAACAGGTTACTAAACATACCTAATACGTGTCTGAGCTTAAACGTGTTATTTCCTTTAAGACTCTTTATTTTTGCCTTTAAACTCAGGTGTTTCCTAGATGATATAATTAAGGGAATTCTGGTTTTATCTGGTTTGATTTGAGACGTTCTGTAGATTGTTCTTCTTATTTGACACATGTAAACAATATAATTCTACCATGAAATAGAAATAATAACGTGAGCAACAAAAACTAGCATGAAAGGAATAATCCATGGCTCAGACTACGGTCTTTTCTATAAAAAACACAAATACTGGAATATCATGCATTATAGTAAACAGTTTGAACATCTCTGATACGGAATACTCGGGACCCCAAGCATTCTGGTTTCTTCTGGATTTCAGAATCAGGGAGAATTCATTGTTCCAGAGGAAGGAGATTGTGGCAGGTGAGACACAAGCTTTTAGAGCTCTGCACCATTTCTTCACGGACATGCCATCCAAAGTCAGCTAGACTCCGGGCAGAATGTGACATGCTGGGGCTACCCAGAGGCTCTTATGTGCTGCTTTCTGCTGCAGCGCTCAGGAGCTGAGTTCTCGAGACGCGGCAACCATACAGAGTGTCTCCGGTCTGGTGGTAGGCTTCCATAAATAGGAAGTCTTAAGGGAGCGTTTGAAGGAAGAGAAACTAGGCAAAATTCTTACCGTGCGAGGGCGAGCATTCCAGAGGATGGAGTTGTGTGGGAGAAATCCTGTAGTCTATCATGGGAAGAGGTGATGCGGGGAGAAGCTAGGTGCGGGGAGAAGCTAGTGACTTTTTCACAGATTTTCACTGATTATAAGATAAATATTGTATGGAAGTAAATACGCTTTGGTAGATAACGAAATTTATGGATTTGCACAAATGGTCCCTAAAAATAGTTACTATCTTTATAGCTTGTGCCTCTTTTTTAGCTCAGTCTTTGCTAAGGAGCCACTAAAGAGTTGACATGTATGATTAACCATCAACATCTGCCTATCATGGCTCTGTTACAAGTGAGCCGCTTTGCTAGCTGGTCAATTCGTAATAGAAGGGAGCTGCTAGTTGAGATGAGAATAGTTTGTGGCTCGGTTGGAATGGCAGAAGCCGTTAGTGTTAACGAGTGAACCATTAAATATAACAGCCCCACTCATGAACTCCTTCACTACCAAGAGATTTTTGTTGGAAAAAATGCTATCATCACATTTATTTGAAACATGGGATGGGGAGCTAACTATTAAATATAGGGTAAAATAGAAGTTTCGTAAAGGAAAGAATTGTTATTCTGATTTAAAAAACGAAAATAATGTTAATTTGCTCATTTTTTAGTTTTTATGTATTCGTTTATGCTTTACAGAAATATTGTTGAAATGTAGGGTTCTGAGCTATAGATGGTTCCCTTCTGTTACACAATTTCAAACTGGGTCTGCGTTAGTATCATACAGGCAGAAAAGAAAAGTGTTAGGTTCAGTAACTGCGATTAAGATAAATAATAAAAATGGTCAGATGTCCTGCTTATGGGGATTTTTATTGATCTTAAAGAGATTATTAGCAATGCAGCTTCCAAAAAATACCAATAGAATATAAAAATAATATCTGTATGTGGCATAAAGCCTGTATGTAGAGATTACAGTAACACCTTGTATCTATACTATCTACAGTATGGTTTAAAAAAGACTAATTCCCATCAAGATCAACTTTCCACATATCCCTATGACTGTTGTTGGTTTTTTGGATCAACAACAGCCTTAGGGATAAGTGGAAGGTTGATCCTGATGGGCATTGGTCTTTTTTAACCTATATTACTTTGAGACACTAGCTGCATTTTCCGATTGTGCCCAACATGAGAAAAAAAAACCTTCTCGATTTGATAATGGCAAGAAGATTTTTCCCTGGATCTATGAGTAATGCTTTACATCTGCTTATATCATATTTTATGACAGCTCGCTTGGAATGTGGCCCTTGGTTTGTTACATTGCATGTAATGTGCCTGCAAACTGTTTTCTCACAAATGAGTCACAGCGATGGAAATATGTGGTATTTTTCATTATTTTGCATGATTAGGTTGGCTGATTTATCTGTTGTGGATTCATCATGGTGATCAAATAGCGTTCTGCTTAATACTAAAATAAGTCCCTCGTTTGATAAAAAATATTGGTAACAAGGTTTCTGCCTAAACCAGGGGTCATCAACCGTGGTCTTCCTGATGTTTTGGTACTACATCTTCCACGATTCTCTACCACTCATTTGATTAGGGAGATGTAGTTCTAAAATATAAAGGGCTCTAGTAACTTCTTCGCGCAAACGTTAATGCGATGGGAAAAACCCTTCTCGCAGAACGTCGTATTACAATGTCCACGGAAAAAATATGCGTTAACGTCTACAGCGGGTGAACCTGCGCGAACCCTTTGCGAGAATAATGTAGGTTGCGCTTCCTATACTTAACATTGTGAGCGCAAACGCGTTTGTGCGCTGGTACGCAGATGGTATTACAATCTATGCGCAAATTTTAACAGACAACGTTTGCGCGCAAATTTTAACGTCTTTTAAAAGCTGGTGGTAACGGCAAATCTGAACGTCCTGGCCGAACCCAAATAGAACAGCCCAAAAAAAAAATACAGCACAGTATAGTTACACATTCTACGCATACCCAAACAATAAAATGGAGAAGTTGTGCGTGTTTTTATTACTGCTGCAGCATACTGTATATACTCAGATTGATTTTGACAGGCGCAAAAACTTAACGGGAGACAATTGTGGTTCTTAATTCTGATTGGCTGAATCACATGAAAAAGCAGTCTGCCCAAGATTTCTGGGCGCAGCGTTAATGCGCGCGCGTTTGTGCACGTCTTTTTTACGCGAGTTATTTTTTGACGGATGAAAAAATGCGCTCGGATTGTAATACCAGCGTTAATTTACGCGCGTTAACGTTTAACGCTGGGCACAAAAAAAATAGCGTTGCGCTTTTGCGCGAAGAAGTTAATAGAGCCCAAAGAGGGCCAAGGATGTTGACCCATGACCTAAAAGAATGTAAAGACAAGTTGAATTAATGAGTTAGCATAAGACCTTTTTGAGGAGCATAAGGCATTACAAAAAAAATCTTGAACATAATAGGGGGTCTGTGATATCTCGCAAAAACATGCTGAGATGCTTTACTGTATAGACTAACCAAAATAAAGAAGCATTACGGCATCTAGGCTTTTTTAAGCATTTTGCAAGCTAAACATTCTGATTGCTTTTTTTGCATACATTATTAATTTACAAGGGAGACATCATGCATAATTTTTTTTTATACTCTTGAAGTAAATTTAGTTATCATACTTATGATATATTGGTATATTTGTACTATGGTCCATTACACGGCACAGGTTGAATTTAATAGATGGCAGCACTCATAATTACTGTATGTATGGAGGACTAAGAAATATTGATGGGAGATGTTTTGAAAAAAGTGATGTATAATAAAAGTAAAATAAAATGTCATGACTTCTTAATGTCAAGAGATAATATCAACTGATAAGTGTACAGGTCAATGACATATGGTATGGGCTTCTAATAAAATCCTGAGTAGGAGTTTTTAGCTTCAATATTCGTGTTTTGCGAAGAAGACTTGAATTATAAACAGGTTCATTTCTACCTAAAAATAACTCTTACAATGTATCCCTGAATGTTATTGTCATCTCAAATTTTTCTTGTCCCAGGACAATATGGTGGTTTGGTGTTTTTCTATTCATCTCCTTCGGAACCAAACAAAATCTGCTTATTTGTTTTCCATTCATTACGAAAATAATATTACGGTCAATGCTATAAAAATATAAATCAATGGAAAATAGGAATGTAATAAATTGTCTCAAGATTGCATTGTAGTTTTGTGTTACGGATATAAATTCCTATGTTTTCCCCAGAGAGTATATCATCCTTGTATGGCAAACTAGTTAAGTGTGCAAAGAGATTGTATTCATTTTGACTGGCACCAATACAGATCTCCGAATGTACCAAGTATCCCTAGTGTTATGGCAAATTAAGAGTTTAAAGATAAAAAAAAACCAGTGTCTTCTTAAAAGTGCTGGATGGAAATCATACATTCTGGTGTTAAATATATAAAAATGGATAAAGCAACTTAAATTCAATGTGACCTGCTTTATTATACCCAGAAGTGGAATTAATTTGGCTCTACAATGCCACTGTCAAGCCAAGACCAAGAGCTGTGCCAAACTGTCCAACGTAATTAACCCTTTCACTACCTAAATGAAAACCCCTATACAATACACATACGACGTATTACTGTAATTTCCATATACAGGCAATATGCCACATTCCGATATTATTTTGATATTCTATTTGGAATTTTGGAAGCTGCATTGCTAATAATCTCATTATGATCACTACAAATCAGAAAAGCTGAACAGTTTTATTATCTTTAGCACATTTGCTGTAGTTGGCACAAATGGAAATTTTGTGCCTGTATGCTAATAATGCAGACACAAATAAATGTGTGCAAGACAAAGGACATTATCTAGAGTTTAGGAAACTTTCACTCCAGCTGTATTTCTGTAAAGGATAAACAAATACTAGAGATGCACCAATACCGATACTAGTATCGGTATTGGTGCTGTTACCAACATTTGCACGAGTACTTTGTACTCGTGCAAATGCCCCGATACCACCCCGATACACGACAGCCAGCGCTGGGTGGCTTGCTGGTAATAGAGGGGGCTAGGGCTGCTAGCAGAATACATTAAGAGCTGGGAGCGGGTAAATGGGGTGTCTGGCCATACATTTCAATATTAACATAAACTGGACAGGATTTCAGCAGAAATCCTATATTATTTATTAGAAAGCGTTCACATGATATTAAATAAAAGTATCGGTACTCAGTATGGGTGATTACCTGAAAAAAAGTCTTAAAAAAGTGGTATCGGTGCATCCCTAACTAATACATAAAAAATTTAAAATGAGTAAATATACATTATTTTAATCTTTTAATTATCTCCAAATAACAATCTCTGTGAAAAATTGCTATTTTATCCTATCAGGGTAATTCAAAGAGATTCGAAAAGTCACCGCACATTCGGTGACTTTTCGTTCTCTTCAATTCGGTTCCTTTTCCGATCCCATTTCGGTGACCCTGCGGTGTATTCAGCAAGCACCACAGGGTCCCCGAATTGCAGGGAAAAGCTGCCGCAAACCCGACGAAAATGAACCACAAAACCCAGTGAATGCACGCCGAAAAACCCCCAAAAACATCTGGATTAACCCGTCGAAAAACCCGAGCAGGAGCCGATCACACGCAGCGAAGCAGCTGAGACCGCAGAAGAGGCAGTGAATAAATTAGCAAAACAGTTTGTGTGAATGTTTGAAAATGAAACGCTGTTTGCAAAGAAACTACTGAGCGAAAATGTCTGAAATTTACATATGAGGTCCAGGGAATGATAATAAAAAGGGCTGTTACAGAAAAAATAAGTAAACTTAAAAAAAAAAAAAATCTGACTTTTAAAAAAAAAAAAAAATGAAAAATGATTAAAATATCCTAAAAAATCTATAAATAAAGAGAATCTTTACTGCAGAATTTTATAATGAACAGTTTATTAGCTATTGAATTAAAACGGGAATATTTTTAACATTGAAGCCTATGGGTTTCTCCTGAATAAACCTGTCGAATTAAACCACCGAATGGCAGGGTATTTCGGGAACCTTTCACTGCTGGTTTGTATTCTCTGAATAGCCGAAGCAGTGCTTTTCATGGGGATTTCACTGCCCTCGAACAGGCACCGAACAGGCACCGTATGTTCAGGCAATTCGCTAGGATTTGGCGAATTACCTGCTCTCTGGATAGCCGAATGGCCAAGAAAGGTAACCGAATGCTGATTTTCAGCGTTCGGTTACCTTTCTCAAGCAATTCGGAGCTCTTTGAATAACCCTGTATGTGTCCCATGTTTCAAGAAAATGTTGTTATATTTATTTACAACAAAAGCGCTTGGCAGGACAGGTTTTTTACACATGGTAAAATGGTGGTCTCAATCTACTGGCCAAATGGAGTTACAGCAGTTTGAGCCGCAGTTCGTGGTTCCCTGCATCAGCTCAATAATGCCTGATATGTCAGGGCATTCTTCAGCCTATTTTAAATAGTTTTAGCAAAACTTTGGGGGCACCTTCAGGAGCTCAAAAGCAAATGAAATTTGTTTGCAGAAACTGAATTTCATTTTCTTTCGTCCTTCAGAGCTGCAGATCAAGATAAGTCGACATCGGGACCTGATGGTGTCTTTGAAGTTCTGAGTTATCTTGATCTCGGCAGTGAAGGGGTTAAGAAAACAATATTTAGCAGTGATAACGTAAAGGCAGAACACTCAAGTTTAAGGGCTGTATTATAATCTTCATGCAAAAACCTTCGCGCAAAGCGATTTTTTTTGTGCCAAGCATTAAACCTTTGCGCGCACAAATCACCGCTGGAATTACAATCCTCGCGGCTTTTTTCTTCCGCCGATCAATTGCGCGTGCACACAGGACACAGCCAAATGCTCGCGCAGTACCGTCTTGTGCAAAAACCAGTGTGCGAACAGTTTGTTTCTCGCAATTCAGCCATTGAGAATTAAGGACCACAATTATCTCACGTTTAGTAATTGCGTCTTTCAAAGTCAATCTGAGCATATATGCTGCAGCAATAATACATGCACACACAACTTCTCCATTTTATTGGTTTGGAATGAGTATAATGTGTAAGTATACTTTGCTGCGTATTTGTTTTTGGGCTGGTGTATTTGGATTCGGCCAGGTTGTTCAGATTTGCCATTAACACCAGCTTTTAGGAGTTGCTAAAATTATGTGCGCAAAGGCCATGCGATAATTACCGCAAATACATTGTAGTACCATCCGCGTACCAGCGTTCATTCGCACTTGCGCTCACAATGTTAAGTATAGGACTCGCGCAGTACAGTAAGCTCGCACAGGGTTCGCGCAGGTTCACCTGCGGTAGATGATTGCGTGCAGTTGTTGCGCTGACTATGTAATATGGGATTAGGCGCTAATGGCTTTACCCCTCGCGTTAATGGTTTTTTGTGCCTGCGCAAACATTTGCGTGAAGATCGTAATTTAGCCCTAAATGTTTAAAGTTACCATTCAGTAGTTTTTCAAAAATGTATATTTTTAGGATAATCATCTCTGAGATTACGTAACTATAAAAAAAATCAGAAATCAATGGGCTGTGACTCATTAGTTTGCATTATGCTCAATACTTCTTACAAATGAAGGAGGGCAATGATCCAGTTATTTCCACCATGTGTCTAAAAGAGTGCTGATGAGACATTATTTCATGGGGCTTTTGCAGTTATTCTCAGTATTATATGAGAAGAAAGAGGCCCGGCTTCCACCTTTAAGCCAGGAGTGAAAAAATTACTATCAGGATGTAACCCATTTTGTATTGGGTCTTTAGAAACATTAGAGAGTGAGTATAAACATATCACTACACAGGAAGAGTGGTTTCAACTCTTCCTATAAATCGTACCCCTCTATTTTTACGTTTCAATCGCGTGACTTCAGAGTTTTTGTCTGCTTGAGAATCCATACCTGTCTACATCAATGTTCTCCCCAAGCCTGGGGAGCACCTCACATAATCAGGAAAATGTTCTACTAACACAGAAGACATTCTAACCCCTTCATTATCAAGCGATTTTAAAGAAAACCACTGGCAGGACATAGTGGTTTTATGGAAAATCACTTCCTATTATCCACACAGTAAATATATACAGTGGCATCCTACTGTATAGGCTCACTGTGGAAAAGGCCTATTGACATATTCATGGTTCCCTCTGCTGGCCAAAAAGTACTACTACATTTACATAATATCGCTATAATTATTATTATTCTTTATTTATAAAGCGCCAACATATTCCGCAGCGCTGTACAATAGGCACAGTATAGACGGGTTACAATACATTGAGCAACATTTGACAAACAGTACAGGAGGAGATGAGGGCCCTATTCCCGTAGGAACTCACAATCTAGAGGGGTTGGGGTTGGAAACAGGAGGAGAGGACTGCAAGGTGAGAATGATTGATGGTTGCGTCAGTGAGTTGGGTGGTAGGCTTCCCTAAATAGGAATGTTTTAAGGGAGCGTTTGAAGGAAGAGAAGTTAGGGGAAAGTCTGACCGTACGAGGGAGAGCGTTCCAGAGAGTGGGGGCTGCGCGTGAGAAATCCTGCAGTCTATCATGGGAAGAGGTGATGCGGGGAGAAGCTAGGCGCAGGTCACTGTTTGACCTTAGGGAGCGGGCTGGGGTGTATTTGGTGAATAGTGAGGACAGGTAGTGGGGAGCTGAGTTAGTGAGGGTTTTGTAGGTAAGGATAAGGATTTTGAACTTAATTCTGCAGTGGATGGGGAGCCAGTGAAGGGACTCGCAGAGGGGAGCGGCAGAGACAGAGTGGCGGGTGAGGTGAATTAGCCTGGCAGAGGCGTTCAGGATGGATTGTAGGGGGGGAGAGGCGGGACAGAGGGAGGCCAGATAAGAGATTATTGCAATAGTGGAGTCGGGAGATTACCAGGGCGTGTATGAGTTGTTATGTGGTGACAGTGGTAAGAAATGGCCGAATTCTGGAAATATTACGCAGTTGGTATCGACAGGAGGAGGAAAGAGACTGGATGTGGGGGATGAAGGAAAGAGCAGACTCAAGTGTAACTCCAAGACAGCGAACTTGGTTTGATGGGGAGATGGTGATACCCTCCACCGTGATAGAGAAGTCAGGAGGTGGGGAGGCATTGGAGGGAGGAATAAGTAGGAGCTCAGTCTTTGACATGTTGATCTTTAGGTGGTGGGAGGCCACCTAACTTGATAACTTGAACTTCGTGTCTATAAGAAGGAGAAACAGACTTGCACGTGTTTCAAACAAATTCAACACATCGGCTGTCATGCCCAAAGTTTTGCATTGATAGGGACATGGTCTGGAGCCCATTTGCAAACAAATTGTATTTCCAATAAACAATATTCCTTTGTGTTGCTCCAGTATCAGACCACATCAAGTATTCTCGATCTCAGGGTACCTGCAGATGCTTTTGAATACTGTTTATACTTGATAATAGTTGTGAATGGGTTACACGTTGATCCACTTTAGCCATTTAGCCTTACCACATAATCCATCTTCATTTGATGGGATTTAATAATGGGCTTCATTTACTGGAGGGATATAAAGATTACTAAATGTAAGGCACCTCCATCTGCTTTCTCCTTGGTTCACGTGCAGTTCAGTTTTCAGATATAGGAAACAGAGATCTGTGGTTTTTTAGACGGAGCCTGTATCACTGTCATTTATAGTTTGAACTGTCAAAACTCAAATTGCTGTTTTTCTGATGATGCGGCAAAATGACCTGAAAAGTTTGAAGAACCGCGTGTTCATATGATTGACTGTTCTGAAAACATTGTATATACAACTCCCCTAGGTATCCACACATTAGTCGAAATTGCAAAGAATAGGCAATCTTTGAATCAAAGTTGATTCAGTGAAGTTTTGTTGACTAGCAAAACATCACATTCTTTTTCTGCTCATTTATCCATCTGTGAGAAAAAAAAAACTATTTAGGTTTATAACGCAATCAATTGGCTTAAAGGAAAACCATAAAGCTCAATTCACCTCTGTAGAAGATAGTGATTGTAAAATATCAAGGGAGGACTTGAGAGAAGTTAGCAGCTGTTCTCATGTGAAATTTTCTACTATTATCCATGGAAGGGAATTAGTAAGAACAAAAAAAAAAGGCTTAAACTGGAAGAGGGTCTGCCTTAACTTGTTCGGTATCAGATGAGCACTTTTTTGTTTCATGTTTTTTGGTTTTTTTCACTTGCTAAAAAGGAAAAATATTTGAAACGTTTGATCAGTAGTACTATACCATTTAATTGCAACTCTTAGCAACACAGAAACAAAGAAAAGTGCCTTTTCTGCTACCACTTTGACATTCTACGTTTAGTGGACACACGTGTCATGGCAGCAGCAGATAAAAGAGTATTGATCTGATTAATATATTAATAGCATCAGGAATTGGAACATCTCATGAGTCATCAGTTCTCTAGTGTGTCAGAAAATAGATACAGTATCTCACAGAAGTGAGTACACCCCTCACATTTTTGTAAATATTTTATTACATCTTTTCCTGGGAAAACACTGAAGAAATGACACTTTGCTACAATGTATAGTAGTGAGTGTACAGTTTGTAAAACAGAGTAATTTTGCTGTGCCTTTAAAATAACTCAACACACAGCCATTAATGTCTAAACCGCTGGCAACAAACGTGAGTACACCCCAGGGTGAAAATGTCCAAATTGGGCCCAATTAGCCATTTTCCCTCCCCGGTATCATGTGACTCATTAGTGTTACAAAGTCTCAGGTGTGAATGAGGAGCAGGTGTGTTAAATTTGGTGTTATCGCTCTCACTCTCTCATACTAGTTACTGGACGCTCAACATCGCATCTCATGGCACAGAAGGCTCTGAGGATCTGAAAAAAAGAATTGTTACTCTACATAAATATGGTCTAGGCTATAAGACGTTTGCCAAGACCCTGAAACTGAGATGCAGCATGGTGGCCAAGACCATACAGCAGTTTAACAGGACAGGTTCCACTCAGAACAGGCCTCACCATGGTCGCTCAAAGAAGTTTAGTGCACATGCACGTCATATCCAGAGGTTGTGTTTGGATAATAGACGTATGAGTGCTGCCAGCATTGCCGCAGAGGTTGAAGGGGTGGGAGGTCGGTCTGTCAGTGCTCAGACCATATGCCCCACACTGCATCAAATTGGTCTGTATGGCTGTCGTCCCAGAACAAAGCCTTTTTTAAAGATGATGCACAAGAACTCCTGAAAACAGTTTGCTAAAGACAAGCAGACTAAGGACATGGATTGCTGGACCCATGTCCTGTGGTCTGATGAGACCAAGATAAACTTATTTGGTGCAGATGGTGTCATGCATGTGTGGCAGAAACCAGGTGAGGAGTACAAAGACAAATATGTCTTGCCTACAGTCAAGCTTGGAGGTGGGAGTGTCATGATCTGGGGCTGCATAAGTGCTGCCAGCACTGGGGAGCTACAGTTTGAGGGAGCCATGAATGCCAACATGTACTGTGACATACTGACATAGAGCACGTTCCCCTCCCTTCAGAGACTGGGCCGCAGGGCAGTATTCCAACATCATAATGACCCCAAACACACCTCGAAGACGACCACTGCCTTGCTAAAGAAGCTGAAGCTAAAGGTGATGGACTGGCCGAGCATTTCTCCAGACCTAAACCCTAATGAGCATCTGTGGGGCATCCTCAAACAGAAAGAGGAGGAGCGTAAGGTCTCTAACATCCACCAGCTCTGTGATATCAACATGGAGGAGGGTAAGAGGACTCCAGTGGAAACCTGTGAAGCTCTGGTGAACTCCATGCCCAAGAGGGTTAAGGCAGTGCTGGAATATAATGGTGGCCACACAAAATATTGACACTTTGGACCCAATTTGGATATTTTCACTTAGAGGTGTACTCCCCTTTGTTGCCAGCGGTTTAGATATTAATGGCTGAGTGTTGAGTTATTTTGAGGGGACAGTAAATTTACACTGTTACACAAGTTGTACAATCACTACTTTACATTGTAGCAAAGTGTAATTTCTTCATTGTGTCACATGAAAAGATATAATAAAATATTTACAAAATGTGAGGGGTGTACTCACTTTTTTGAGATACTGTATCTATTCTCTGACACACTAGAGAACTGATGACTTGTGAGATGTTCCAATTCCTGATGCTATTACAATATTAATTAGATCAATACTCTTTTATCTACTACTGCTATGACACGTGTGTCCATCAAACATAATGTCAAAGTGGTAGCAGAAAAGGCATTTTTCTGAGTTTGTTTCTGTGTTGCTAAGAGTTGCAATTAAATGGTATAGTATACTGATCAAACAAACAAAAAGAAGCTTTAGCTTCTTTTAAACAAAATGGAAGTTTGTTTTATATCAAGGATTTATTTAATAGCAAATGAATGTAAATAATCTTTTAGTCTATCAAACTTTCTCAAATATACACCTCAAACCTTTCTCACTACTTGCTGCTACTACAACCTTGAAATACCCCCAATCTATTTTATTTTGCTCTGTTAGATAAACTTACCACACATAGAGACACGCTAATGTGGGAGATGTTAAAGGTTCAATGCTTTTAAATAATCAACTGTCTATTGTAATTTGTGGTCTACCATTTTGAACACTGAGCAGAAAAAAAATCTGAGAGCTTCATATCCTACTTAACATACAGTACATGCAAAGAAAAAAATCTGTAGACAAAATGAAGGTGAAACCCCAGGAGGAGTATAAATAAACAGATGTGGAAGAAAGCAATTTCTGTTCCTATTTCTCTGACTGCTCGATCTGCAGTGCTTCAAGATCTCACCTCCATCACTGATAATGCTCAAAGCGGCTGTTTCTTTTCAATCTCCATCTGGTTCCTTGTCTGAAAACATCAGGGCACTAAGTCTTGTTGAATACTATCCAAAGCGAAGAAAAAAAAAAACTAGTATAGACACAAAGCAATTGGACAAATACGGAATGTCGTCGATGTAGCCGTAATTTATTGTAGGTTGCCCCTTATACGTACAAACACATTATTGGAAGCAGAAATATTAACGGCTTGCACGACTGAATTCTTTGTAAACCATCAATCTCGGTTTATTAGAGTGTTGGCAATAGATTCTATGTAGATGTACTCTTCTGCATTAGGTAGAGGTATGGGAAACATGGTTATGTTTATTGGAGTGTTCTGGTTTCACGCTGCTGTGTTCTAGGAGTTGGGGTGCTTGACATTTTTACAGTTAAGCATTGGTCTCTGAGTCCCCTGTGATGCAATTTTTTAGTTTTAAACTGCTCTTACCATTTGTGGGCAACACTATTAACCACTTCACTACCAAGCGATTTTCCATAAAACCACTGTCGGGACCCAGTGGTTTTATGTAAAATTACTTTCCATTATCCACACAATAAATATATACTCAGGAGTCCCACTGTATATGTTCACTGTAAATAAGCTCTTTTTGACAGAGGGCTCCATCTGAACTCCCTGATTATGTGCAGGAAAAATGGATCCTTAACCTTTTCAAGTAATGTCAACACATCAGCTGTCATGATTGAGCTATTGAAATTTCAGGTGCACGGTCTAGGGTCCATTTGAAAATGAATTTCATTTGCAATAAATGATATTCCTTTGCATTGCTCCAGTAACAGATCACATCAAGTGTACTTACTCAATATCAGGACACCAGCAGGTGGTTTTGCAGGTCAAATGTACTCAATCTTGGTAGTGGAGGGGTTAATATTGATTGGTTCCTCCAAACATTAAATTAGATACCGAGGATGCTTTCTTGATAGCAAATAAGCATCTATAAACATATCAAGTTAAGCTCAATACAGCATAAGTCAACTTTTTAAATGTCAACTTCACCTTTCATTCGTTATTATGGAGCCAATCAAAACCATGTATTATCCTTCAGAAGTTGAATGTTTTCTTTCCTACTCATTAGAGATGTGCACGCGTTTTTTTTTTCATTTTGTTTCATTTCAGCACGTTCGGTTTTTCAAAAGTTTGGTTTCGGATCGTTTCGGCCCATTTTCAATTCGGCTCGTTTCGTTTCGGCTCGTTGTTTCGTATCGAATTTTGTTTCGTGAAATCGGGGAATTTCGTTCTTTCAGATCGTCTGTTCTCTTCGTTTCAAAGGCTCCATTTCATTTTGACTTTAGACGTATGGTATTTCGGATGCTATGATATTCCTGTCGATGCGGTAATCCTGCCGATTCGTTCCTTCGGACGTATCGTTTTTTATGTAAGATCCTTTTATTCTTATGAATATGCGATTGCAAAACTTTATTTAGACTGGGGATTTAGGGAAAATCTAATTAAATATTTAAAATAGATATATTATTGATGCAGAAAGAAAGCACTGGAACAAGTGAAAAAAGTGACTGACGATACAAAATTACGGAACAAAAACGTACTCGAAACGATACGAAAATACATTGTCTGAAACTAACCGAAATGGAACCGAAATCGCGAATAGACCGAAAATTACTTGGGATTTTACAAATTTCATGTCCATACGAAATAACGAAAAATTTTCGTTTCGTATCGGGAAATATTTCGGATGGTGTGTATTTCGTTGCCGGTCCGGTTCGGAACATCGGACGAATACGAAGCACCGAATCGCCCCTTTTCGTGAGAAAAACGAATCGGTCCGAAACGAAATGCACATCCCTACTACTCATATTGAAACGCTGGAAAGTTTAATTAGAATTTGTTAAATTATAGTTATCTGGTTTATATACTTTACTTTTCAATGTGTTATTGCAGAACAAGAAAATATGAGAAAATGCTAAATATTTGGAGGTCGAAGTCACATTGCTCATAATCTCATTATGATCACTACAAGTAGTCATATGCAGGAGATCTAACCATGTTTATTATTATATCTCTATCACATTTACTGTCAGACACGAAGGACATTTACGCCTTTTTGGTATTAACCCCTTCACTACTAAGTAATTTTAAAACAAAATATACCGAACCAGTTTTTGTTTTTTTAAATTGTATTATATTATACAGTACAAAATAATTAGGAATATTACCAATGTATTTCTTACTGTAATAACATATTTGGCAGGCAGTTGTCACCATCTATTGGCCAAATGGAGTTATTACACTTCTGAACTCAGCGAAGAATCAGGTGGAAAGATGGCTTTTAGACATATTCACAGCTTATTGTTTTGTTTTTTAGCACCTTGGGAATCCAGCCATCAAACAAATTTAATTTATAATGATACAGCATAGCTCCAGCTCGTGTTAACACGATCTTGGGCTACTGTGTCTGATGGTGCCAGTAGTGAAGGGGTTATTGCAAATGTCATTTTAATTTATGCAAGAGTCAGTGTCTTAAAATATTCGCTAAGTAGGACATTTATAACTATGCCTGTATGTATAATAAGCTTAAAAAATCGCTGCCCTTGGACTGCCAACAAAACAACAACTGAGTTCGGAACAAAATCAGTCTGTTCGTCACATCACAAGACATTTTGTCTCATGATGCCTCCTTAAAAAATCCAAATAAAAATCCACTTGGCTTCACAAAAATAATAAGAAAAAAAAACATTGCCAGAGTATTTTTCCCTTGTTTTTAACCACTTGAATGCTAAGGACGCGCTCAGCGCGTCCTCAGCATTCCCGCTGGTATGCGGAGGACGCGCTGAGCGCGTCCTCGCATTGGGGTCAGCGTTCGGCCGGGTCCGGCCGATCGCTGGCCCCTCCGGTGCGGGCTGACATCCTGGATGTCAGCCCGGCATCCGGAGCAGTGGCCGCCATTATTAGGTGTCATCGCGCCCCCGCGATGACACCTAATTCAGGCGCCCCCCCGCATGTGCGGAGGAGGCGCCTGAAAGGGAGGGGGGGAGGTCCTTCGGACCTCTCTCCCTCCCGATCGGCGGCTCACAGGGGCTTAACCCAGGCATCATTTGGAAGGGCACAGCCTGCCCTTCCAAATGATGCCTGGCATTAACCCCTGGGGAGCTGGATCGCAAATCGGCGCTGAAAAGCGCCGATTTGCGATCCTTCCCGGGAGCTGGCCGACATCTTGGATGTCGGCCAAGCTTCCGGAACTCCCCCAGAGGACTGGCGTCATCGTGCGCAGCACGATGACGCCAGTCCTAGCATTAACCCCTAACTGCCACGAACTGTGGAGATAGGGAGTTCCAATGAACTCCCTATCTCCCGATCCGTGGCAGTTAGGGGTTAAATTTTGATATCGTTGGATCGGCCAGAGCATGGCCGTTCCAACGATACCAAACATGAAAGTAAAAAAAATTGTAAAAAAATAAATAAATAAATAAAAATAAAAATAAAAAAAAATTAAAAAAAAAAATTAAAAAAAAAAAAATAAACACTTTTTTTTATTTTTTTTGGTTTGTTAATGCAGCAATATTGTTCCCATTTCAATTATAATGTGAACAATGATGCTGCATTAACGATTTTTGTATGCGGTGCGTTTGTTAAAAATGGTGTCATTTTCCCCAAAAAAAAATGTAACGAGACCCCATCTCTAATTTTTTTAACAAGCGCACCCCATACAAAATATAACCGCAATTGCTCGCATGTTAAAATGTGGAAAAAACCACTTTACACGCTGTAAATTATTGAAAATACATATTTTATTGCATTTTTTGTTATAATATACAAACATGACATAACGTATACATATAATAATGACATATTATGAATCTACCGAGTCTGACGGAAAGAACGATATATAATATGTCGATGTCATATACTAAAATAAGCCTTCAAAACAGGTTTAAACATGATGCGCAAAACAGATAAAAAATGACCTCAGCACAGGGGCGGGAAAAGCCTCAGCAGCGAAAAGGTTAACAGACAATCTACACACGTGCCTTCTTACACATATTTCACATTTTAATTTGTAAACTATCCTTTTTTAAGATACTGTCATGAAATGAGGAAATAAAAAGGGCTGATGGGCCCGGCTTATTCTCTTATTTTTATTGTATTTTCTAGAAAACCGTATGAACAAAGTTGAAAAAAAATAAGCAAATATCTGAAAACCAAAAGGCATTTTATAGTGTACAGCAATTTGCATGTGATGCAATTAGGAAAGTAACAAGGCAACTTTAATAAGCCTTCCGATGTCTCAATATGTTCTCTTTAAAGCAGCAAGTGAAAAAGATCATCACATAATAATGCTAAAAAAGAATTACCAATAAAAATGTTGATTAAAACACTTCAGGATTTCATTGCTCTACAATAATTTCCGAGGCTAGCTTTCATGTCTTCGGCTCTTCGCTGTGTCTCATGTTTTACATAGGACACAATAATACCTCTATTAAAGCTCACAGCATATATATTGCTAGTCATCTCTATGTAACATAAAAGCACAAAATGTGGCAGATTTTTTGGGAGACATTGTAAACAAGATAAAACAGTTTTCCTTCTCACACCATAAATCATTATAATATCCAGAAATGCGGGGGCATTAAGATGTATTTATAAAAAAAAGACAGCGAGAATAAAAGGCATGGCTGCATAGCACATTTATAATTGGTGTTAACCAGTTCCTTGCCAGGAAATGGATGTTCATGTATAACTAGATATGTTACATCTGAATAATTAACTTTTTAAATGTTCTTTAAGAGTTTAGTTGAGGAAATGCTAAATGGTTTTTTCCATTCACATATAACATGTATGTAATTTACATATTCCGTTAGTGAATATAATAGACATTATGGGATTCCATCAGATATGTGTACATGCCTTCATATTGTGTTTTTATGGCCACGTAAACCACGTAAACAAACAACATGAATGGAAAGATATAATTTTCCTTATCCAAACTATAGTACACGTAGACATAATCAAGTCTTGATGATCTATCACTGTTTCCGTTAGAGGTGTGCACTCATTTTGTAAATAATTGAAATCCGTAACGAATTTCGTTAATTCGTATTTCGGAAGTACTTCTGAAATAACGAATTGATCTGATCTGAATTCAAAACGAAACAGTATATAATGAATTTAATTTGTTATACTGTTTCATCATGAAAGAAAAATTTGATTAATTGGGGTTTTATTTTGTGATCCGAAATTTGGATTGATTTATCAATTATTGAATTGATATATGAACTATTGAATCGATATCAAATATCAAATCAATTTCAAATCCAAATGAAACAAAATGAAATACGAAACGAAGTAAGTTTAGAATTCCGAAACAAAATTCTGAAAACAAAATTATTTTAAAACAAAACAAGACAAATTTTTCAGCCGTGCACACCTCTACTTTGAACTATGAATTTGAAACATACTTTGTATTATATGAAGAAACTCTGACCAAATTCTTTAGGTTTTTTAATGTTATTAGGTGATGGGCTTTCTGCTTCTGAGAAAAATGTCACTTTGTCTATTACTATAGAGACAAAAACTTTAATCCTCTCAGGACTTTCAGAGACATATGACCAGTGGTCAGATCAACCACAGTTCTCTCTGTTTTAATGGTAGGGTCTTTTCCCTCATATGTTATTTATTCTTTAGGAATTAAGGGTGGTGGCAGCACAAAGAGACAGTGCACCTGTAAAAGGTTACAACAATTGAATGTCTTGCAGCATTGCTAGTGAATTAGGAAAAATAAATTGTTGAGGACTGATTGTTAGAGGATTCTCCAGTGCTCTCTTTGCACACAATTACCTTGCTTCTTCTGATGAGCAATCAGTGCAGGATAATGTGAGGTCATCCTATGCTTCTAAAGAAGGGATGTACCACCCTCTACTTGACCAGTTGCACAAACACCCGGAGCCGGGTCATATTAGGCTCTGTAGTATGTGAGTCTTCTCCCTACTTAATTATTATTTCAACCCCCATATTACAATATTGCACTAGTTGTGGTGGCAGCACAAAGAGACAATGCATCACTGTTTGCACACGTAATAGGTTACAGCAAGTGAATATGTCCAGGTCCACATTAGCTCATTTAATAGGACTTAAGCATCTATCTTGCAACATTACAAGCAAATTAGGAAAAAAAATTGCTGGCAACAGAATATCTGTGCTAAGGACTGATTGAAAAGAGAGTCGTGGAGAATCCTCTAAAACACAATTATCTTGCTTCTGCTGCTGGACAATCAGTGCAGGATAATTTCCTGGTAATTAAGTCTGAATGTCAGCCTTTGCCCTGCTTGGAAATGTGTTTCCCAACCAAGGACAGTCAATTTCATAAGGGTGGGAGGTAGGTCATACTTGGAAAAGAGCAGGAAGCTGTAATATTGAGGCATTCTCATTGTTGGAGATGAGTTAAGTGCAATGGTAGTATCTTACTGAACAGTAAAACATATAACTGAACCTTATGCACCATGTTTGCCTAAATTTGTTTAAACCAGATTTTTTTTTTAATAAAAGGAATGGGTATTAAATAGATTAACCTTTCCTCTTCATGCGCCTCTTTTTCTTTTAAACATTTTACACATTATTTTTACTTAAATTACTTAAATTTTTATTGCGTGGCCAAGGCTCCTCTTTTTTTAAAAAAAATAGACACTTGCTTTCATTTTATGTATTTATATCTGTAATAATTTTCTAAATTGCCCTTTTGTTTACAGTTAGACTTTATGCAACAAATTAAATTTATGCAAATATTATTTGTATGCATAGCCCATAAATCTACTTTATAATTTCATGCTACAGTAATGGAACTAGTACTTTGATTTTAAAGGCGACCCAGAGGGAGTAGGGGTTTTAAAACGGCAATATTTCTACTTTTAGTATTCACTCGAAGACATATTACTAAGTGGTATGCATGTTTTGGAGAGTGTTACATGCACAGAGCAAATGTAATCATTTATGTTTCTTTCCCTCAAAAGATTTCAAAAGTTTGATCTCGGCATAAATTATAATTTCTTTTTTCCATTACCGTGTTTTTTTTTAGCCACTTTAAAATGTAACTGTGCTCAATAATGCTAAGACGGAAATACTGAAGACTTAACCGTTTCACTTCCAGCAATTTGTGTGTGTATTGGTCCTAAATTTTCATTTGTTGTGGAGAACAGTGGAAATAAAAGAGGTTATTCAGAGAGCACCGAAATGTCGGCGACATTTCAGTGCTCTATTGTTCCCTGCACTTCGGGGAATCAAAGTTCCCCACCCTGCGGTGAATTCAGCATTCACCGCAGGGTCCCCAGAGTGCAGGGAAAACCTGTCGAAAACCCGCCAAACAACCGTCGGCGACAAATGGTGAGCGACAACTGGCGAACAACTGAAAACCCACCGGAACCGCCGCAAAATACACACTGAACACGTCAAAAAAAGCCGATGAGCCATCAAACACAGTGCAGACCAGCCACGGGAAAAAACCAACAAGCTGACGAACAGGTTAAAAAAAAAAAGGATTTGAAAGTGTTAAAATGGAAAATCTTTTAGCAAAAAAGCTGCTCAAATAAAAATGCCTGGAATTTTCATGTAAGGTCCTATGAATAAAAAAGGTCTGCCACAGAAAAAAGAAAAAACACTTTAAGGAAAACGGAGAAAAATGTTGACAAAAAATCCTGAAAAATGCCTAAAAGTTCCTTAAAAAAATCAATAAATAAAGAGACTTTTTACTGCAGATTAAAATAATAAATGGTTTATTAGATATTGAATAAAAATAGGAATATTTTTAACATTGAAGCCTACGGAATTTGCCTGATTAAACCTGCCAAAGGAAACCACTGAACAGCAGGGCAGTTCGGCAACTTTTCACTGCTGTTCGGTGTTCTCTGAATAGATTAACCATTGCTTCTCTATGGGAATTTCAGTGCCTTCGAACAGGCACCGTATATACTGGCAGTTCTGTTGGGGGTACTTGCCTGCTCTCTGAATAGCCAAATGGCCTTGAAATGTCACTGTATGGGGAAATTCACTGTTCGGTGACATTTCAGGGCCAGATCGGCTCTCTCTGAATAACCTCTAAAATCTAATTAAGCCACATATACCTTCCTTTCTACTTCCAAAGTTTCACTTTGCAAAAAAACAAAATACCCTATAAAGGCTCTGTTTAGTCTCTCTAGATCATAAGGGCTTAATTAGCAGACCCCTACTTCCTTGCACATACTACGACAATCCGTATAGGTCAAACGTTACAATTGCATTGTAGAGAATATGTAGAGGGAAGGAAGACAGTGAGCACATTGAGTACGCTGTACAAATTCTCGAAGAGATTTTTTTGTACTTTGTTTTCACACATTGTTTCACACATTTCAGGGGGAAACAATACCATAAATCTCTTGAAAAAAGTGTATTCCTCATATTTCTATAGTGGGTGAAAAGATTAAATATAAAGAGCCCTATTCCCTATCTTGAGCTATCATGGGGATGCTAACAGGGAAAATCTGCGGCTGCAGTTTTTGCTGTAGCGTCTCCATATTACCACGATATTTCAGGGTAGGCGCTACCTCAGCACCTTGCCCCGGAACGCAGCGCTAACTGCAGGGTACTCGTGGTAACGCTTCCGCGCTGCCATGTGTATCACTTCCTGGAGCTCACATGACTCCATGGAGGATTGTGCTTCTGGGTCGCAAGCCCAGTGAGATCTCGCTCTCACTGAGGGAGACTGGGATCTATTTGTTCCAGTGTTTGCGGCATATGCTGGGGCTTTATAAATAAAGAATAATAATAATTTGTTCCAATCTTACTTTGCTCCCAGTGACAAGAAGCGGCGGATCAAGCCAAAATTCTCGGCGCAGGATGGGAGGTGAATATCGGATTTATTTGGGGCGGGGGTTTAGAGGGTGCTAAATGATTTTTGCAAATGCAGAATCAAGCTAACATGGGGACGATAACAGGGAAAATCTGCACCTGCAGTTTTCACCTTAGCGTCCCCATGTTACCACAACATTCCGGGGCAGGCGGTACCTCAGCACCTTTTGTAGAACGTAGCGCTAACTGCTGGGATACTCACGGTAGCGCTTCCGCGCCACTGCGAGTATCACTTCCTAGAGTGCATAGCACTCCGTGGAGGGTTGTGCTTCCGGCCCGGGAGCCCTGCTCAATCTCGCTCTTTTAAAAGCAAAGATAATTTGGTATTGAAGGGATTCATTCATAGGGGAGTCCTCAAGTGCAATGATTCAGAAAGATAACACAATTTCTTTTAGTTTAGCAGCATCCTAAGTGAAGTATATTGCACATAATAACCTATAAACCACTCCTAATTAGAAATTATAGCTATTCATGTGTGATTTAAACTGTGGTTTCAAAGCCAAAATTAAAGCTATTGTTTTGAGATATTTATTGGATTTTTAAGCATATCATGATGCATAATATTAATGAATCACAGCACATATTGCTTTAGTAATTGATAATAAATGCCTGTTATTAGAGATGTCAATTAATTTTTTTATACTTTACTTCTGTTTGTAAAATGCGTAAAATATTATTTTTTTTGATATGTAACAGTAATATACTGGAATGTAACAAAAACATAAATGCAATAGCACTGAAATAAAAGTACGTTAATGTCAACCAAAGGCCAGCACTGTGGCAGCTGCTAAATTTAATCTTTTCACTTGTTATATGTGATTTTTAAATTCACTTTGTATATGAAAAAAATGTCCACCTGATAACGATTGTTTAACCCCATCACTACCATGTTATTTGAAATGAGATGATTATACGTGTTCCTTGGCTGTTGTGATGCTCTATCAGCAGCATATATTTCTGTTTTTCGTCCCTATATCACTACTTATGAGCCAGTATTCTTATGGACTATAGTTTTAGCACATAATATCTCAGCACATTTTGCCGTAAGGGGTTACTATAGGGTTAAAAAAGGAGGGGGTTGGAAACAGAGGTTAAACATTAATTTCTTATGACCCGCTCTGTACTCCTCCTCCTGTTTTCACCCTTTAGTTTCCTTTAAAAATGTACTTCAAAACAACAGACTGTAAAGAGTCAGCCATTTTTCTGGAGACCGCATCTACAGATTTGTCACTCCCCTTACGTGGCTCCTTTGGCCAAGACTCAATCAGAGGAGCAGAGGGCAGGACTAGGTGGGGTTCCTACGACAGACAAGCATACAGTGCATCATATCAGAGCAGGACTAGGAAAGAGATAGTGCTGCATATCCTTACACTCACTTTTTTTCTTTTATTCAAACACTTTCAAAGCCACAGAGAGACAGGGAACTGCTAAACATTCTTTGAATGCAAGTCGGATTACCCAGAATGCAGAGCTCTGACTTGTTCAGTTCATGCTTTGCCTGGTTGTCACAATTGGATGGGCCTGGCATGAATGCAGGAGGGTTGGGTTGTGAGCCTACTGTGCAGTGATGCAAGATCAGACCGGCAACAGGTTTATTTGTAACAAACAAATAAACAAACATAAAACTGGAACAAGGAGCGCTATACCAAAATATAACCAGACCAGAATGAAACACAAGAAAAAACACAGATAACTAAACTAAACAACAACAGGAGGGGACTAGACACTAGAGGAAATAAACTAACCTAGAAGAGCTACAGAAAAAGGACTAGAAACAAAGATGGGAACAGGCTGAAGCAGGAGATCCAATAAGGGGCGATGGAGGAACAGGCTAGAGCAGAGCAGAGATGCAGAAAGGGGCTTAAGCAAGAGATGGATGGCTGAGTGTAATAGGAGTGAAGGAGAATCGAATATAGAGGCAGCAGGGAGGCAAGAGAAACAAGATGCGTAACAATAGGGGACTAGGGACCTAACAGAACACAGAATGAAATACTTAAATACAATATACAATATCTACAATATAATACAAGGCTAGGCAATGGTACATAATGGAACAGGCAAAGAATAATCATAAATACATAAACAGGTCTGAACAGGTCTCAGGCAATCAGGATGGTCAAAATATAAAGCAATAGGACTAGTACACTTGGGATCCAATAAAGCAAGGAACACTGAACTGAGAATAACAGAGGAAACAAAGGAATCAGGAAAGACCAGAGGGAAAATAAGCGAGGGCATGAACTAGAATGAGTCTGTACTACACCAATGCCAGGACTCCAATGAAGTGAAGTAATCAAATGAGGAAGCAACGCCTCGAGGGTGTTGCTTCCTTTTAAGCACAGTTCACCAGTACATGATAGAGTCCAGGTGAGGCTCCAGGGCGAGAGATCCAAATGATCAATGAAAGTGCAGGAACCAGGATAGTTCATAATGTCAGGCTTGTAGAGATCCAAAGGGGGGCACCAGGGGCCCAGAATGTCCAGAACGACACTCTGGTGGAGAAAAAGAAACCTGATTCTTTCCTTTTTAACAGATTTCTGCCTGCTTGGTTGCTGTTTCAAGCAAAAACCCTGCAAGAAAGAATACGAGGACTGAGGCTGCACACAAATTATTCTTTTTTCTGCCCCCAATAAATGGTGGGGATATGCCCATGTTGCCCCAATGAAGGAGCCTCCGCTGTTAAATAGCTCTTAGCAGCTTGGCTGATATGTCCATGGTGCTAAAAATTTGTGGTGTTCATTTGCAAATGAGTTTTCTTATATATATATATATCTATACACGAAGATTCAGACACACACGTAGACTGGAGTAATCTGTACAAAAAAGCAGTGTATTACATAAAAAAAAAGAGCATCGACGTTTCAGTTCTCAGCGGAACTTTCTTCAGGATAACTGTTGCAGTCAGACTTGGCACCAGAGCAAGGAAATATTAAACACCGTGGAGTGCGGGACTCCTTGAACATATATATATATGTTATATATAAATGGGTAAGTGGTGTAATGATGTTTTTTTATTTTTTTGTATAAATATGTGGTTTGTACCTAATGCTCATTACCTTGATAAAGGCTCCTGACGGAGCCAAAACGTCGCCTTATGCTTTTGGGCATTTTTTAACATGGATATTTAATAAAACATCGGCTTTTAAAACATTGTGAAGTCCTGGAGTGCGTCCATCCATAAGGTATTTATATATATATATATATATATATATATCATCCTAGAAGCCAAGAAAAGATAATCTATGTAATAAACTAATATTTTGTTATTTTTCTAAAATGAGTGCAGTTGAATCTTTGGTATATATATATATATATATGTATATATATATATATTAAGTTCAAAATCATTTTTATAAACAAATACGCTTTAATGTTAAAGCAGCTATGAAGTATAAGAGATAAAAAATATTTTGTCAATCCCTCAAGCACATTGTGTTTAAAGAGGGAATGCAAATGTAACACTAAAAACAGAAATTTTGTTTGCAGCTTGCTGGCTGTGATAGGCACATAAATAAAAAAAATATGTAAATGTGCACAGTTTTAATTGTTTATTGTAAAACACAATATATTTGGATGGATGCCATAGCCCGAGTTTGAAACCTGGAGTGAAATATTGGCACGTGAATTGAAATATGCATGCGTGATACATTAATAACAAATATAAGTGTATAAAATATGTTTAGAACCACCAGAAAACAGAAAAACAGAATACAAAAAAAAATATCCCACAAGATCCTCACATGCAAAGTACATTTGAATTGTAAACCTGTGTTATACAAGCTATTGTATTCTGTAGTGACGCTTGATTGTAGATCCCTCACTCCTTTGTCCTTTGAAGAGTTACATCTTGTAACACAGGAGGGTGAGGTGGACATTCCCAGTCACTTTACGAAATAGAATTATAGATTGATGCCCCAACAAAGAAATTCAATTTGATCAAGAAAGAAACAGTTCCTGTAGTGTAAAGGTAGTTAATGTTAAGCTTTGTTTTCAGTTTAAGTTTTTGTTTCAAAGTGTAAGATGTGTGTGCATATTTTTGAAGGGAAGGGGTTAAACTGCATTGTTAAGTTCACAGTACAGAATCCATTGTATGAAACGGTAAACTACATCATTCTTAAAGTTGTGTGGCTTGTGCAAGGTTTTCAGCTGTAAATGCTTACAAGGTATGGGAAAAGGAACCGCATTGAAACAGACGTCCCATTTTACATTTAATATCCTTGTCTTGGCATGTAGAGATCCAGAGGGTGTCCTTATACTATAGAACAAGAGTATTGATTGTCCTAAATATTAGAACCTGTGGCATCAGCAGGTTTTTTGGCATCTAAGGTTTGTGCATGGGAACAATATATTAAAGCTTTTCTTCATTCGTTTATATTGATTCCAAGAAGTCTACATTTTCTATGTCAGCCACTGATAGAGGCTAAATTGGTCCGTAAAGTATAAATCACGGCATGTAAAGTCCCCTTGCAATGTAAATTATAGAATTACTGGAACAAAAGCTCTTGGCAAGATAGTCAAGTATTTAATTCTCTCCAAACTCCATCTGAAAATGTGAAGAACCTAAATGTGTTTGGAATAATTCAATTATAGACTGTATTATGCTGCCAGACTCCAAACATTGACCTTATGCTATTAGGAGTAGTTAGGCTACTTCTGTAATATGGAAATGTCCTATTTCAGCACTGCTACAATCTTCAGATATTTTACTTTTTCATTAAGCTCACAGAAAACATGCCGGCTTTTTACGATAATCATCTATAACAATAGCATTCTTTTTTTCAGAATTTTTACAATCGTTAATAAATTACAAAGCAAAATAAAAATTGAAATAAAAAGAAGCCATATTGAGAAAAAAATGTCAAACAACACCACAGTTCTGAAGCACTTGGCTACTTTCCCATCCATAGTGACACACAGTCGAGGAACAGGAAGCTGATTGTTGATTGGGTTCAAGACCTTTATTAACCGGAATTTAAATGATGAATATACCTCCAAAACCCCACTGCATATTCACAGTAGTATGGGGTATATGGGGTGGAAGTATAGGTTTGAGGGCCCAGTGGTTACCTACCAGTCCCTCTGGTGACACATTGTATAGATTGTGTTAATGTACAATATTATAGAGAATTGCGGTGAATAAAGCGCTTCCTTCCAAAAAAAGGGGAGAATTTCTTTCAAGCGGCGTGGAGTTCTTTCCCATTGACTCCCTTTTATGATGAGTTTTCTTACCTCAAAGTAAGCACAAAACATAAAAACTGGACATGGTGTAGCCAATAGGACAATTAAAGTTAAAAAAAAGATATAAAAGACACACTCAAGTTTTCTGGTGTCACCCCTCGGACACCAGATGTATAGATGGCCGGTAGAGTAGAGAGGTACCGGATCCCCCTTCTGATAGTTGTCCGTGGTATTTCTTTCATGTGACAAACAGCAGCAGGACCATCAGTCGATTGGTAAAAAACAATTTATTCCAATAAAATAGTAAAAGAGCGAGTACTGAGATGCGTTTTGCGATAAATCGCTTCCTCAGACAGTACATGTTAATGTACAATATGGTCATCAGATGGACTCTCATACCCAAACATTACCAAAATCTCAACTTGTGCTCCCCCCCCAATGTGAAGACCCTAAATGATGTCCAGATCCTTCTTTATAATAATACACATTTTTTGACATTTAACGTTTGTGTATGGGAACAATATATTGAAGCTTTTCTTCATTCATTTATATTGATTCCAAGAAGTCTACATTTTCTATGTCAGCCACTGATAGAGGCTAAATTGGTCCGTAAAGTATGGTGAAACATTGTATAGGTTGTGTTAATGTACAGTATGGTCATCAGATGGATTCTCATTCCCTGAGTACCAAAATCTCAACTTGTGCTTCCCCACCAATGTGAAGACCCTGAATGTTGTCCAGATCCTTCTCTATAATAATACACATTTGCTGTCCAGTCCCTCTGACACACAGTGCTAACGTGTATCAACCATCATGACAATTATAGTGTCCAAGCGCTCGAAAAATGGTTATTTTACACGTGAAGTGTCATTTTATTGTAACTAAATTGTTAAGTTAGAGAAGAAGTTGTTTTTTTAACTCATCTTATCATAATTAATGGTGTGGTAATACTCAGCGTGCGAAATTATTCTTCTTTTCATCGAAAGAAAGCAATACAAACCGTAACTCTGAGTTGGCAGTGAATTGGTTACAAAAATTCCTTTAATAAGCATTTTCTTTATACCTCTCAGATCCCTGCTGATACTATAAATTGCAATGTGGCACAAGATATATCCTACTCTACTATAACAGAAAAAAATCCTAGCACAGAAAAGATATAGTAATGAAATATATATCTTAATATATATAGGAACAATTCTCCATTACTAACAGTAATGCGCAGGCTGGAACAAATATACTTACTTAAGAGAAAATCTTTTAACTCTCGTAATACCGGCATGATTCAAAACATTCCATTTCTAACAAGAGCATAAACGATAGAGGGGATTTGCTACAGAGATGCATTTTTGCAGTGCTATAAATAAGTGCTAGTGAGGATACCCTGTTAGATATCTGTTTTCATATACAGGGTTATCCAAAGAGATCCGAATTGCTTGAGAAAGGTAACCGAACGCTGAAAATCAGCGTTCGGTTACCTTTCCTGACCATTCAGCTATCCAGAGAGCAGGCAATTCGCCAAATCCTGGCGAATTGCCTGAACATACGGTGCCTGTTCGGTCCCTGTTCGAGGGCAGTGAAATCCCCATAGAGAATCACTGCTTCGGCTATTCAGAGAACACAAACCAGCAGTGAAAGGTTCCCCTAATTCCCTGTCATTCGGTGGTTTAATTCGGCAAATTTATTCAGGAGAATCCCATAGGCTTCAATGTTAAAAATATTCCCGTTTTAATTCAATATCTAATAAACCGTTCATTATAAAATTCTGCAGCAAAAAGTCTCTTTATTTATAGATTTTTTAGGATACTTTAAGCATTTTTCAGATTTTTTTTTTTTTTTTAAAAGTCCGATTTTTTTAAAAAAAAAATTTCAGTTAACTTATTTTTTTTGTAACAGCCCTCTTTATTATCATTCCCTGGACCTCCTGTGAAAATTTCAGACATTTTCGCTCAGTAGTTTCTTTGCAAACAGCGTTTCATTTTCCCAGATTCATACAAATGGTTTTGCTAATTTATTCACTGCCTCCTCTACGTCACAGCTGCTTCGGCTCTGTGTGGGCTCTGTGTGATTCGGCTCCTGTTCGGCTCCTGTTCGGCTCCTGTTCGGCTTCTTCGAAGGTTAATCCAGATGTTTTTGCTTGTTTTCAGCGTGCATTCGGTTGGTTTTCGTCAGGTTTTCGGCAGCTTTTCCCTGCAATTCGGGGACCCTGTGCTGTTTGCTGTATACACCGCAGGGTCACCGAAATGCAATCGGCAAAAGGAACCGAATTGAAGAGAACTAAAAGTCACCGAACGTGCGGTGACTTTTCGAATCTCTTTGGATAACCCTGATAGTTTCTTTGATATGTTTAAAAATAATCAATGGTTGCGTGTAATCTTGGAGAAAGCTGGCTACTAGATGGTTAAAATTTTCTACAATATTATTTTCCACATTAATAGTAATAGTTTATTTTTATGTAAAGCCAACATGTTAAGAACATCATCCTTTGCAAGGATGACATGGTGCATTGGGAACACTGTACCCAACTTACATTACTTACTAGCATTAACCCATTCACTACCAAGTGATTTTTCAAAAATCTGTGTTTTTTTGGAAAATCATTTTTAATTCACCATACAGATAGAAATATTTGGGAATATTCTCAATGTAATCCTTAATGAAATAACATATTTGGCAGGCAGCCATCTACTGGCCAAATGGAGTTACTGCCGTTAGAACTGCAGTTCAAGGCTCCATGCGTTATCGACTGGGGAAAGGCCGATAAGGACATCCCCTAGAAGATTTAAAACAGTTTTAGCATCATGGACGTTATGCCCACAGAGGTGAAACTTTGGTGGCACCTTCTAGAGCCCAAAAACAAATGAAAATCATTGTCAGAAAATGAATTTTATTTGCAATCATACAGCATAGCCCCAGATCTTGTTAACACAATTTCAGGCTGCTGTGTTTATAATGCTCATTGTGTATACACGGTCACGTTAGTAAAGGGGTTAATAAGAGGTATTTTTCACCAGTAAATCACAGTGACCCAATCCTTAATTTGATTACTGGGTTTGTTGGTTCTGTAAAATACAAAATTGTGTATTTCCCATTCACAGTTCACTTTTTCTGTAGTTGCATATACCACAATTATGGAATTTATTCTAATTATTTAATATTTTAATTGTTTAAAAATACCACAAATGTTGGAAGAGATTAGGGTTTGAAAATAGCTCCAGAGAGAGCGAAAACGTCGGTTCTATTTCAACAGATATCAATAAACCTTTTTTTTTTGGTTTTATTTTTACTGAGTGCAGCCAATATTCTTTATTACATGTATATATATATTATTTATTTTTTTAACGAGGCAGCTATTGGTTTCTGTGGCTGTGAAAATTAAATTAGGTTATATAAATAAGTATTAAATATTATTTTTCTTCAAAGTGTTGAATTAAGTATATGCGTTTCAGGACATACTTGAAAACGAGAGAAATCTCAATGTATCCTTCCCAGTAAAATACTTTATAAAAAAATAAATAACATTAGAATCTTAGCATATCCTGTGTCGAATAATATTCCCAATTTAGGCAAACTGTATATATTTTGTTTAGAAATTTGACATTGAACGCACATATAAACTTTGTAATACCAAGCATGATTCTACCTGTTTTTATTTATTTTCTGCTTTTTAATGATTGTGTAATCAGTCACCTGATTATTAACTCTTTTTTGAAAGATTATATCAGAAATACTACATAAAAACATTAAATAAATAAACCTGACCAAATACTATCAGGGTTATTCAGAGAAAGGTGAAACTCAGGAGAACTGGCAAGAGAAGAGAACAATCTAGACCAGGGTCCAGCAACCTTGGCTCACTGATGTTTTGGGAACTCAATTTCCCATGTGGCTCAGTCAGTGTAATGGGTGACTGAGCATCGTGGGAGATGTAGTTTCCAAAACATCAGGGAGCCAAAGTTGCAGACCCCTGGTCTAGAACAAATAGCCGATTTGGAAAGTGAGATAAATGGGAGAATTTTTCTGGTTTGGCTATTTTGACCTAGAATTTTCACTTCTCCAGTCATTCTCCTGAGTTTCACCTTTCTTTGAATAGACCTGTATATATTTACCAAGTTCTTTATGAATAAACTATTTTCAGATTTTCTTCTGAGAAGACGTGTTTGTAATTATTCTTCCTTCGCATGCTTCTTGAGCTAAAAGTGATTCAAATAAAAATTACAACTGAGCAGTGTGTTACTTAGCAACAGGACAAATAAGTATTTCATTTTAACTGTACATTTACATTAAAATGTTGTTTATAATTGTAGTAGATGTGTAAGATCGGGATCATTGATTTCCTGTGCCTATTTTAAAATGCTATCTTATTGAATCAATAATGCCAAGTGAAGATCGCCCCTCTCTGGGAATGTGTAACATCTCAGACCTATTATCCCCATGGAGTCATTATTCTCATATGTGTCTGAAAGTCAGTCCCATTTCACTTGTATTTTTTTTTAATGGAATATTAACAAATATGTTGTCTTTCGATTATTGGAGAACACATTTGTCAAAGCTATATAAATGTGGAATAACATGCATGGATATATTTTTGCCCCATAATTTTGTACAATTTCTATACAGACTGTAATTAAAAATAAGGAAATGTCTGTGAGAAGTCTAGAAAAAAGACAATTGGTTGACGTCAGTACAGTGGTACAGCCAGGAGAGCATTTAAGGTTTTTTGATCTCACATTCTTATATTCTATCTACAGGGTGATTCATATAGATCCAAACTCAACATTTTTGTTCTAGAAATTAAATGAATGAATGGATATTAATGAGAGCTTCAGGAAATGTACCTCCCCCTATGTTGAGCACATCCTATCACAGCAAGTGATGGAAGTGGCAGCCGTTTCCTGTTAGGCATATGGTGATGCAACACTGCATGCTATTGCTTTGGCTCTTACTCCTAATGTTGTCCGCTAAAGCGTCAATAACAAGGAGCTTGTTTCGGTGCACTAATTTTTTTTAGCTAGACCAGCAAAACAAGTAGAAGTCCAAGCTGGTAAGATCGGGTGACAGGAGGGGCCACACATTCTTGGAAATGACACAGGCATTGTCGTCATTGACTCACATGATGTGGCGCATGATGCGTCATCTTGCTGGACGTAATCCTGTGTCAGATCCAAAGAGTAAGCCATTTCGTTCTGTGGGAGTGCTATTCTCAAGGCCGTGATGTTGTGATGACTGATGTGGTACTATCAAGTGGCCGCATCCAGCACTTGCTTGCCGTGATGGGATGTGTTCAAAATAAGAGGAGGTACAATTCTTGAAACTTTCATTAATTATCATTCATTTTGTTTAAGATCTACAATGAAAACTTTTGGTCTATATGAATCACCATGCATCTGTCTATCATCGATCATCTTCCTATTCATTATTCTATAATGCTTAATTTACATTTAAGATAGTTAGTGTAGGGCAGTGTTTCCCAAACCTGTCCTCGGGACCCTCAACCAGGCCAGATTTTGCAGATCACCTTGGGGAAATGCAGACTGAATCCTGCAATCATTGAGCAGCAAATCATATCACCTGTGCTGAGCTTCAGAATGATATCTGGCAAACCTGACGAGGCGGAGGATCCTGAGGACAGGTTTGGGAAACACTGGTGTAGGGTGACATTGATTCCTTTTTTCCATGCCGCTAAGAGTATCGGCTTGTGGAATCCATAGGAAACTTGGTACAATTTGTTCCCAGTCTCATTCTGTTTGTGATGAAAGGAAGCATTGGATCGTTTTTAACGGGGGTGGGGGGGGGCTCACCGAGCATGTTTTGTGATTTTGCAGATGCAAAATCACTTAACACCAGCTTCGAGAAGACGGTGTTTCACAGATAAAAATGTATCCAATGTAAACATATCCTGAGTGGAAGTGCAAGCTATATTGGAATAGCCTGTGCTTCCACGTGGAGGTTAACGTTAAAGCCTCCTATAATAAATATAGGACTGGGGCCCATAGTGTTTTATCCATTTGTAGAATTTTGTTCCATATTGCCTTCGAATACATTATGTTGTGACATGAAGCCTGCAAAGTTGTCAGAACATTGTCAGAAACCAGTGTTTTTTTTTTGGTAAAATCATTTTTAATTAATTATAAAGTAAGAAATATTTGAGCATATACCCATTATATTTCTTTCTGTAAATAACCTATTTTGGCCAGTAGATGGCACCATCTACTACCAAATTGAGTTACAGCCTTTTATACAGCTGGTCTATTTTCCTCTTTTATTCCCTGTATCGGCTGCCGAAAACCCAATATTTCAGAGCTTTCAGCAGCTGATTTTACAGTTTTAGCTCTGTGGGCTAAAACTTTGGGGCACCTTCTGCAGCCCAAAAGCAAATGAAATTTGTATGTAGCAAATTAATTTCATTTGCTTTTGGGCTGCATATCAGCATACTGAGATATCTCGATATGGGGGCACCAGATGGTGGTTTTGAAGCCTGAAATATCTCGATATTGGTAGTGAAGGGGTTCATGTATTTTTGTATGAGTGTTTCGGGTACGTTATAGAGTAAAATAGATCTAGTGTAGCTGTCATTCTTTACACAATGTCAGAAGTTGCACAGTGGATTTTTCAAGCTCATTGAAACATAGAGAAGAAATTCTCTTATGTTCAGGCACCTGGATGGGACGTGAAAAAGAGAACATCAGTGGCTCTGCGTGTATTTTGTATTAGCTTGTAAAAGTGACCTTCCTAAATCGACTCTCTATTTCCAGATATTGGATTTCTTGGAATCAAATGCTAGCAATTGACTTAAATGTTAATCCCCTACGTGAGCCATATGTGCAGAACAGTAAACATATTGCGATGTTGGAAGGATCAGTCAAAAATGGAAGCTTGGAAAAGGCTATTACTTGTGAAAACTTTATAAAACTCTCTTTTTCTGCTCTTTAATGAATTGAATGACTTTTAAACAAATATTGGTATATTTTAAGATGTTATAAATATATACATATTCCACAAAATAAATCTTATTTTTAGGTATTTGATAATTTGGAAAGAGAAAGAAATGCAAACATATATATTTTGGTGGAAATGTTTTATGTGTAATGCTCTATTTACATAATGTATGAAGATGCACAAACACATTGATTTAACCCCTTAGTGACCGGGCGGTTTTACACAAATCCGTCTTTTAGTGACCGATGCTGTTTTTACGTTTCTGCGCTGTTAGTGTTTAGGTCAAATTTTCCTCTTACTCGTTTATTCAACCCACACATATTATACACCCTTTTTCCCGCCATTAAATGGACTTTCTAGAAATACCATTATTTCCATCATATCGAATAATTTACTATAAAAAAAATATGAAATATGATGAAAAAAATGGTAAAAACACACTTTTTCGTAATTTAATCCCCAAAATCTACAACCACCCAAAAAGACCCCAGCTAAATAGGTTCAAAATTTTGTCCCGAGACTAGAAATACCCAATATTTACATTTGTTTCCTTTTTAACCCCTTCACTGCTGAGACAGTTCACCTATGTGCGCTGCGCTCATTCTGACCATTTTGTGCTAATTATTTTTAGATGAAAGCCTAGGTCCTATTTAATTAAACCCCCCCCAGACAAAAAACTTTAAAAAAAACAACATTTTTGTATTTTATTTAATTTATTTATTTATTTTTTTATTTATTTATTTATTTTTAAAATTAAAACCAAACCTGGTCATGTTTGGTATCATTGGAAAGGCCATAATCAGGCCTTTCAAATGATGTCAAATATGACCATCTAGCTGCCATGGATCGGGAGATAAATGGATCCTTAGGATCCCCTTATCTCTACATGGCAGCTAGAGGGTTAACTGGCCCACTGACATCCTCACATATATGGTAAGGTTGTCAGTGGGTGGGGGGGACCTGGAGGCTTGGCTGACATCCAAGATGTCAGCCCCCCTCCAGGTTTGAATCGCGTTTTGGCGCCAATTAGCGCCGAAAAGTGATTCGGCAGCGAACGGGTTAATGCCATACACCGCTGAAAAGGGGAGACTCTCCCCTCTCCAGCAGTGCAAACAGCATCTCCCTAGCTTCAATGGATGGGGAGATAGAGGGCTCCGAACGAGCCCCCCCCCCTCCATTGAATTGCATGAGGACGCCTGCTGATGACGTCACCACGCAGCGTGGCGACGTCATCAGCCTCGCCTGCCCATGTAAATCACATGGGCAGGCTTCCTCCCTGCCAGATCACCGTGGGATCCAGCGAGGGAGGTGAGTATCGGGCGGGAGGGGGATTAGGCGCCGCTGACGTACCCTGTACGTCCGCGGGTCTAAGGGAGACCCGAGTACAGGACGTACAGGGTACGTCAGGGGTCCTTAAGGGGTTAAAGAAGTTGTTCCACTTATTTGTAGTTATGGGGACTGTTCTAGGAAGTATAATAACAGGTGCAGAATTGTACGCACCTTGTTGCATTAAAGCACAGATCTATCCTCCAGAAATAAATATAGAGGGTTATTCAGAAAGCACTGAAATTTCAGTGAAATTACAGCCCGCCAAATGCTGCTGAAGACCACCGATGAGCGCCGAACAGACTGCCGAATGCTGCAGAACTGACCGGCAAACTGGTAAAAGAAGAAAAAAGGAACTCTGTTATTCTTTAAAAGGCGTTCAAAACAATAAAAATGCATGAAAATGTGTGGAAATAATAAAAAAAAGGTCTGTTGCACAATAATAAATAAAAAGCCTTTAAAAAAAATCTGGAATATAAAATTTCGCCTGAAAAATGCATAATACCCCAAGAATTCCTAAAAAAAATCAAAAAATAAAAAGGCTTTTTGCTGCAAAAAGAATAAACGGTTGAATAAAAATAAAATTAGATCAACAATATTTTTAAACATTGAATCCTATAGGATTCGCCTATTTAAACCTGTCGCGCTGAACCACCAAAAATGTGGGCATTTCACCAACATTTCGGTGCAGTTCTGCATTCTCTGAATAGATTAACCATTACTTCTCTATGGGACAATTTCACTGTCACCAAAGGTCGCCAAATTGTGGCGATCTATGATGATCTGCGCCGTATTTCACTTTCAATTTGCCAGTATTTGTAACGGCTGGAAGGAGTAGAGGTAACATCACTGCTCTATAACTGTGGAGACATGGGTTCAAATCCTAGACAGAGCATCTCTCCTGTAAGTGTCCTTGGGTACATACAAAAATGAATTGGCAGCTCTCTGAATACCCAAACTGCCACGAAATTGCATCATATGGTCAAATTCACTGTTCGGTGCAATTCGGTGGCAAGTTTGGTGCTTATTGAGTAACCCTTATAGTAGTTTTAATTCCCTATGTGGAGCATGTCACTGCAATAAAAGCTGCTTGGCAGTGGGCACATCAGCAGAGGTTTTGTGTTACAAATTACTCTATTGCTGCACGACTGGATGTGACCCCTTGTGTTTGAAGTCTTTCCATAGAGTTGTCCAGGAAATAGAGCAGAAGCTGCAAACCAATGGTTTTACAGAGAGGTGGCGAAAGAGATCTCTGTTCTCCAAGAAAACATAGTGATGCAATGGGGCACCTGCCTACTTGTAAATGTGATATAATTACACTTAGCATCAGTGGCAAAACTTTAGAAAAAGTGGCACATATTTCATAACAGATGTAATTATTTGTATTTAGACATAATTGAAAAAAAAATGCTATATGAGCACATGCACAAATATTCCTTCCAAAGCACCAGACTCCTGCACCTGCTCTCTGTGCTTTATTGTGTGTTTTATTTGAATGCACCAATGTGCACATGCATCTGACAATGCAATTTCATTCACATGACATGATCTGACTGTCACAGAACAACCTGGCACACAATGAAAATTAAAAATGTATGTCATTTTATTTTTAACTTCTTCACACCCAAAGTCGAGTTAGCTTGATTTTGCATTGTAATACATAACATAACAAAACCCAATTGTCACACCTTTTTTAAAGCCATGTTAGTGTGCTTCTCGTGGAGAAATGAAATCCATCGTCTTATCTCTGCCCAGAGAGAGATAAAAGAAATAACCAAATTCTACACACTCACCAGGAACATGTCTGAAGTGGAGAAAAAAGAAAAAGCTTAGGCTGGTCTTCCACTGGCACTGTAGTCGGGTGAATTACTCGGTCATCCAACTACGGACAATGCCAGTGGCCGAACAGGGTCGTCCACTGGAAGTGTTTGTTGACAACCCAGCTGGACCAACGGAGACGCCACCAAAAAAAAAAAGGAAAAAGCCTGCTGCGAGGGAAAAAAAACCCGCTGCGAAGAGAAAAAAACTGCCTTTGGAGCTGAAACAGAGTTTAAAGCATCAAGGACAGCCCTCGTCCAGCGCAGCCGAAGCATCCTCACCTAAGGCTGCAGGGGGGATTAACCCCCTGTGCCTGGTGCTGAAATAGGTTACAGTCAGCTCAAAGAAAAGTGCGGTCGTCAAGAGAAAAAAAGCCTCATCTTTTTCTTAAAAAAATCAGAACCCAAAATTTTTCCTAAAAAAATCCAGAAAAATACCTAAAAATTTCTAAAGATCAATAAATAAAAAATGTTTTTGCTGCAGATTAAAAAAATAAATGGTTAAATAAAAACTTGAGATTCTGTATGTTTGCGTAGTGATCACGGAGGGATACTGGGGTCTTTCCCCAGGCTAACTCTGCTCCCGGCGGCCCGAAGCAGTAGATTGGGCCGCCGTTCTTGCAGTGTGATGAGAGATGAGTATCTAATTTTTTGGGGGGGTTCCAGCTGCTGCTAACTGATTCTGCAGAAGCGGGATCAGCTAGCTACAGCATAGAGCTGTGGCTAACTTTTCAGTTAGGTGCAGCAGTAAGTAATTAGCGTTAGGACTTTGTGATCCTAACGCTAATTACTATTTGTTTACACATTGTGCTCCACATGTTAAGTATAGGGAGAGCAAAGTGCGGTACGCTCGCAATAAAAAGCGCCAATACCAATTTTTAATAATATTTAATAATACTATAATATTAGTAATGGATTTTCTAACCCATTAGCAATCAGGAGGTGATCTGGGCATACAGCTATTACTTAATTTAACCTAGCGCTAGCGCTCGCTCATGTGAATGTTAGCGCTAATGTTAAGGAGGTGATGGTGCCCTTGAGGCTGCTGTCAGACGAGCGTAGTGTTCACGTCCGTGATTGCGCCTAAAAGTACGTCCATGATAGCATGAAAGAAAGTCCATTGGAGCCTGACACATGAAGTACGTCCGCACTGAACTGCGGACGCATGACGGACGCTGCAAACGGACGCAGGTTAGGCAAGAACGTAATACTGCTAGAACGGACGTGCGGAGTGCGCCACGTCTGCAACCTCTGCATAGCTTTGTGTGTGAGTGATGGAGCATGGTCAGACGGACTGCATTTATACGTCCAGCATTTTTGACGGACAGAATGTTTTTTCATTGTAATTTATTTTTCCCTCCTACATCCGTCAAAAATAACTTCAGTGAAAAAACGGACTGTGTGACCACTACTGCGTCATCCGTACTGACGATGTCCGTACTGCACGCACGTACAGTCCGTAGAAATCACGCTCGTCTGACCCTAGCCTTATGTGTAAAAGTGTGACCATACCAGCATCATTCTATTCAACTGATACAAAAATATAATTACATACTGTTTCAAGGATGACATCTTTCAGGAAAACAGTGAAGAACACCATTGCTAAAAGATAATTTACATTTGCTCGTTCCAACCTTTTACTTATAATCACTAATTTCTACTAAATTGGAAAATAACGTTATATTGCCTAAATCGAAAAAACCTCAAGGATAATCCTTTCTCAAACATTGTGTCTGTAATTGAGATATTAAGAATAAAGGTAATGTCTTGGCAAATCATTGCTACAAGTAATATCTTTTTATGCAAATAATCTCAAGATCGTATTTCGAAACATGAAGCTCCAGTAAGATGGTTGCTAATCAGCCATTTGGGAAATATTGGGTGTATTTGTGATCTCTTGCTGCAAATTAAAATAAAGAGATGATACAAATGTAAGAATGTTGTTTCTATACATAGAACTAGCAGTGCTTATTCAATAAGCATGTATCAATTCCTATTGTGCTTTTATGCATCTTATCCAATTTCTAGGGTCATCAATTTTCATACGAGCAAAAAAAGATCATTTTTTTAAAATAACGTAGAACTCTGTTTTTTTGGATACACAATTATGAGAATCTATTTAAAATGTTACAATATTTTATTTTGTAACTGAGCCAGACTTAATGATAGTCTAATGATTAATTATCAAACAATTTTAGTTGACCAGAATAACATTCAGCCGATGACCTGGTAAGATGATATGTTAATGCATGTCGACCCATGAATTCTTATAAGATGTTTCAACACATATGTGGAATTAAAACTGAAAAATGCGTTGGCATCTAAATCTATTATTGGGTCTCTGATAAACTAACCATTTTATCCACAAGCTGTATGACAGTCAGTTAATAAAAAAGTTATGGACTAGGCATCTTTAGGTTACTGTTTGTTGTCACATTGTGTGTCAGGGATCCCGGGTGCAGGATGTGGGGAGCCCAAGGAGTTGAAATAGTATGCAAGGTCGAGGTCACAAGCCGAGTCAGGATAACAGTGGTACACGGAGGTCGGGGTCACGTTCTGGGTCATACACTGGAAGGCAAGGAATACTAAGCAGGAAGAACCAACACAGGGGAACTGCTACAATAGCGGAGCGAGGACTGAATGGACATTCTGCACTATATACCCATGGAGCTCCTCCCTCTGCCTGAGACGCCGGTGACGTCAGAGATGTGCGCCGCGGGCCGGCCGCCATATTGGTGGAGCCTGGCTGCGCGCGCGTCCATACTGGGGCATGTGCTGGGCCAGCAACCTTGGGCTGCGATGCAGGCCCGTAGTGGGCATCCGAGGACCCACTCTTCGTCCTCCCTGGGGGTCACGGACCCGCAATGGAGGTAAGCCGGGTGTTCGGGAACCGCCAGGCCGTTGCGCCGGCCACAATCCCGTACCCCGGGCACCAGCCCGATGTGGAGGGGGTGGCCGGACCAACCGTCCCGGAACCCGCAGCCTTGACATTGTGATTGTTTAAGGCTAGGGTCAGACAAACGCATTTTTCACTGACTGTGAATCCGTGTGCGTCCAGACGCACTTTTTGACAGAGGACGTGGTAGCGGTCACACGGTGAACAATTACGGCTGTGATTTTTGACGGAGCTAGAAAAAAAAATGGACGTGATGTAGGCCGGACATGTGCAGCGTCTGATGTCTCCTAATCACACACACACGCCGCTATGCCGACGCAGCACAATCTGTGCGTCAGTACTAGCGGTTTGACGTTCTTGCTAACCTGCGTCCTTTTGCCGCTTGCGTTGTATGACCGCACTTCCGTGCAGTTGTACTTTGTGTGTGGGCCTTCGTTGGACGTTGTTTTCTGCTACTACGGACGTACTAAAGTGCGGCTAAACGCACGTGAACACTGCGTTCGTATGACCCCAGCCTTAATTAGCACAATGTTAATAATTATTAGTAAGTAGACTAGATTGAATTCCATGTGCTAACTACAGGGTGGGATTTTCCAATGTTTCTAAGTATATTTGGCAATTGCTGGCATTATACAATCATTTGTATTTATTGATCACTTGGTTGGGGAAGGACCCTTGAGAAGGATGAGGTATTGCCTCAAGTGGTAATATACATCAAATCATCCAAATCCACAGAGTCTTGGGTCATCTTTGATTATAGACAGTTTGACAGGCTTAGCCTACTGGTGCAGTTCTTGGAGGTGTGTATTGATTGGAATGTTATGAGATATTTTGCCGCATGAACAGTGTGTGCACTACAATATTGTGTCATGTAGACACAGTCAGGTTTAAAGTTAAAAGCTATAAGGGTTCAGCAACAATGAAAATATTAGCAGGAAAAAAGGCACCCTTTATCATAATATGAAATATTCAGAAACACTTGCATCACTAACGCAGGTTGTGAAAATAATGGGGACGATATCATGGTAATGATACTTTGGCCCGTTTTATCTTTGTTTAGCTTTTTTTTTTTAATTAGTAATTTTTATTTTGAAAAAATGCCACCACTACAACAAACAGTAAAAAAGAAGCAGTCACAGTTACACCCATCATAAGAACAATAAGAAAACGTTGGCAGGGTAAGCAGGGGGACATCAAAAGGGATAAGGGGAGATATTGGGGGAAAAGGCAGGGGGACAATCGTGATGTTACCGGCTAACCCCTGCAACCAAAGGGAAAACCAGGGGCCATGGAAGAGGTCAGAGGGCCGGGGGACCTGGGACCGAGAGAAAAAGCCAGAATCATGGTGGCTCACCCAGGGCCACCCAGTGTCACACACACACACACACACACACACACACACCACACACACACACACAAGGAAAAAAAAGGGAGGGGGAACAACACATCGAAGCCAACAGCAAGGTCCACAATTAAAGAGTCTGCACATGTGCAAAAACAAAGAAAAAGTAAAATAGTTCAGTCGCAAAAATCTCTTTGGCTTTAAACCCATATACACCAAGTGATGTGCCATGATAGTCATAAAAACTTTCCCTAGATGATGAGTGATTGTCATGGAACATTGTGTTTTGTAGAGATTCTTCTAACTCCAGGATTTCTTTTGGTGATTGCCTCTGATGTCAGTTGTGTAGTTGATGTGATTGGAGGTTAATGTAGAGGTTCTTCTTATTTTCAGGATGCAGAACATCCTCATCAAGTAAGACTTTATCAAAAAAATACCCAAATAATAACTATTTACTTTAGCAAGACTGAGTTGAGGGTAAAATGATATCATTGACCTAGAATAAGTAAGTCATGAAGTTGTGGTGACACGAGTGTTGCATGTTACCACAGGTACATTTCTGCTTGAAAACCCACAAGTCACTAGTCAATATGACCTTAAGTAGCAGAGTTGAACCACCATCTCCTCACCATTATAATTATAGGAACCAACTCTTGCCGGCGGGTGTGAGCTGATGTAGGCACCGCCTAAAATCAAGTCACCAGTAAAGCCACCGTAAATGAAATTAGCCTATTGCAGCTGAAACAAAAGCAAATAAAGCATGGGAAAAACCCCATATGTCTCCAACACATTTCCAAACACAAACAATAATTCAAAACTGCCGTAAACATACAAGTCCATTAAAAACTGGCTACATCTTCAAGTCCAAAGTATTGAGCCTCAACTGTGAGAATGGTTCCATCACAAGGCAAAATGCCCACATTGGTGAATGTTGGCACTATTTTACCCTGCACATGATGGTGTCGTCATGATAGCAATCCAACATCAGATTAATGTTTATACCCTGCGAGGTTGGAGATTCTCCTTGAACCATGAATGAATCCCAATATGCTCATAACGGCCATTGACCCCACAATTGCTTAGTACATTTTGCCAAACGAACAGCTAATCTTTAATCTTGACAATTTTCATTAAATTGATTTTTATTGTAAAGAGCGAGCAGCAATACAAATGTCCTCAGAGCAGCGGAATCACTATTTCAAAAATATTACACTGTCTGGTGCCACTCTGCCAACTAAAATGAACTAACAACTAAAACGAGCGTATGACAGTATCCAGTAAGAATGAACAAAGTAATAATGGATTAGAATATATGTAAACATATATGAAATATTTCTTTTATTCTACTTTTTTATTCTCTTTTATTACTTTTGGACTAAAACGTTCATCGGAAAATTGCAGTTTTCTCCTGAATCTCTTCACTTATGATGGACAGTTTTAATTAAAGAGACTTAGCAAATAATATTTATCATAATTGTGTGCCGGTAGCAAACTTTTGCCATTACATTTTCTTTTTTGTTTGTTGTGTGAAATATATAATCTGGTTTTCTACTTCATGGGATAAAGAAAGTTATCCACAATACACATTAAAATTGGTTATATATACTTTGATTTGTAAGACACACTCTTTGATGTATTTTTTTATATTGTTGCTGGTTCACCCTGTAAACAACACAAAACATTTTCAAGAAATGTATAATTTATTGTAAAAGCTCTCTTCAATGCATGAAAAAAATAAAAAAATAGCAGGAGGAATTTATTGAAACCTTATATGTTACAGTTTAATTTACATTCTGAAATCAGTAGAAAGAATCAAAGCTTTAGGTTATTTTCAGCAGCTTTAAAGAATTTGAAGAATGTTGTGCGGTTATTAGCTCACAATGGTTTGTCTTGTTGCTTTTATTTATTTGGAGCCGTGATGGATACATAATGAATGTCCTGAACCTCTCAGGCTATGCTTGGAAAGTAACACATGAGATATTTTTTAATGGACATGTTTTATATTCATGAAATAGATGTTATCAATGGTTTCTGGAGATTGAAAAGAAACTTCACTAATAAAAACCAAGTAAGTATAATATATGTATTGTGATCCGGTGTCAGTTACTGTGTGGATTAATTAAATTGCGTTTAATGGGTAGAAGAGACTTTCTATACATTAATCACACAATTCCTTTTCTCGGGTCTTTCTTTTCCATTGATCATTCTTATTCAGGCTACAATTCAAGCAACTGTAGCTGTTGAATTATGAGGGTTATTCAAACAGCACCAAACTTTCCACCGAATGGTGAATTTTCACCGTATGGCGCAATTTCGAGGCAGTTCGGCTATTCGGAAAGCTGTCAATTCGCAAAAACTGGCAAATTGACAGCAGAATATGGTCCAGTTTGCCAAAGATTGCCGCAATTTGCCGATCTTCAGCGACAGCCAAATTGTCCAATAGAGAAGTAATGGTTAATCTATTCAAAGAACGCAGAACTGCACCGAAGTTTCAGTGAAATGACCAGATTTTTAGTGATTATTTGACAGGTAGGGGCCCCTATTACACGCTTCGCGCAGCGCATTTGCACGAGGACAAAACCATTTGCGAGGAACGTCGTAGTACGACGTTCGCGCAAATGATGCGTAATTGTCTACCGCGATTGACCCTGCGCGAACCCAGCGTGAGCGCAAGTTCGTGCACGCATCCTATACTTAACATTGTGAGCGCAAATGCGTTAGTGCAGATGGTATTACAATCTTCGCACAAAGTCGTACGAGCGACGTTTGCGCGAATTTTCATAACGTCTTTGAAAACTTGGTGTTAACTGAAAATATGATAGTTGTGGCCGAAACGAAATAACTCAGCAATAAAAAAAATACAGCACAGTACAGTTACACATTCTACACATACCCAGACATAAAAAAATTATAATTTGTCAAAAATGTTTTTGCTGCAGCACATATACGCAGATTGACTTTGACAGGCGCAACAACCAAACTTTAGAAAATGGTGGTTCTTAATTCTGATTGGCTGAATCGCGTGAAAAAACAGTATGCCCACCGATTCCTGCACGCAACGTTCATTTTCGCACGAATTTGCGCGTCGGATTTGCGCACATAAAAACATGAAGGCTGAAAAAATGCGCTAGGATCGGAATGCCGCATTAGTTTTCGCGCGATAACATTTTTTGCGTGCGCCAAAAAATATGCGCTGCGCGAGCGCATTTGCGCGAAGCGTGTAATAGGGGCCTTAGACTGGCAAATTCCATAGGATTCAATGTAAAAAAAATTATCGTTTTTATGCTATTTTTTATTCAACCGCTTATTCTTTTCATTTCCAGCAAACTGTCTTTTTATTTATTTTTTTTTAGATATTTTTTGGGATTTTGGGTGGATTTTTAGGCAAAACTTTCAATTCCCATTTTTTTTTTAAAAGGTGTTTTTTTCATTCTGTAACAGACTGTTTTATTATTTTTTATAGGACCTTTGTATTATTTCCACACATTTTCATGCATTTTTATTGTTTAAGAACCTTTTAAAGAATAGCAGAGTTCCATTTTTTTCTGCAGTTCAATGGCGTTCGGTGGTCTTCGGCAGTGTTCGGCGGGCTGATCAGCCTTCTACGGCGGTGTGTTCAGCGGTTGGTGGCGCTCTTTGACGGCTCCGTGTTTGACGAGGAATTTGGGATTATGCAATATGCTGGGAAATTGAGAAGATTTGGCTATTGGTTTGACTATATTTGGTCAAAGACTGGTTACTTTGGGAAAAAAAACTACATTAGCAATTCTGTCCCAAAATTTGAATTACTCTTGACAATTTTCATAATTTCTGCCTTGGTAAATAATCCTCAACAGTGTCACAGGCAAAAGAATGGTTAGGTCTCTGCTATGCGGAAGTAGAGGCACATATGTGTAACACTTGTCAACTGCTTCACAATTTGGATTGCAGATGCAGACACTCTATTCTTGTTCATTCATCAATGGACACAACATAGATACTCCATGGGCATTTCTCATTTTCTGCATAATGATAATAATGGGACTGGTGCATTTACCTTGCTATGTTGCCAAACGTGTGGTTGACGCTCAACATTTTCGATTTTGCAATATGGCCTGTTTTTAGTGAATTGCATGTTTTTCTGCAATTTTTGAATATTTTTGCATGTTTCTAATTTGTCGGACACATTTTTTTCTCCTTTTTTCCAAGTCTTATCTGCTTTTGTTTGAGCCTCACTAGGTCAATTTCAGTTTCCATTTTTGATCACGTCTCCATTATGATCAACGTGTACATCAACTCGCACCCAGAGGCAAGTGCAAGCTCCTCTGGCTAGAATGGATAGGATATTGCAGATCTGCTTTGCTGACGCAGTTATTAGTGACTTTTAGATACAGTATTTGGAGCAGAGATTTCCTTGTAGGAACTCGCAGCTCTAAAATCATTACAACTTTAATGTTTACTGATTCAAAGCAGATTTTTTTTTCAGGATAGGTCAAATTTATTCCACCTAAAAGGGCAACAAGTAGTTATTTTCATGTGGTTTTGTTAGACTTAAAATAGTGTATTATTGCTTTATTGTTTTGTTCTTTTTTTTCTTGTATTTGTGAACTTTTAAAAAATCCAATTAAAATAGATAAAATGGAACACCAGGGAAAAATAAAGGATTTTTTTTCATAGAGCAGGTGGAATATTGAGTCAATTTGACAGAACAAAAAGAGATTTTATGTCAAACCAATGCATTTCAATAGCAGCTTCATTGCATGGAAGAATAACACGAATGTATCTGTATTCAATTATTTTACAATAACCCACTTCACAACATTAATAGAGTCAGCTTGATACAGCTCCACTGGTTTTGACATTATCTATTGCACAGTGTGATATCAACAGTCTCTACATTGACCTGTGGACAAAAGATACTCACACTTAGTATAAATTACTTGTGGGAAATCATCAACCTTAGAAGGTTATGTATTTTTTTTCTGTAGGGTTTCCAATTAATTTTCATAATTGGAATAGAAATGACTGGATTAGGTTTTTGATTGATCCAAGCCACAATTTCTCCAATGATCCGCGGAGATCCTCACCTCCTTCAAGGAATGATGACTTGGGTGAAAGTACATCTTGTGAGCTACTCCTCTGGAATAAGATAATAAATACATAAATAAGTTATTGGTAGTGCACTTTGTAAATAATAATACATGGATATACAGGTATTGAATATTCTTTTATTGAAATATACATATAATGCCTGGGTTTTCTATATATGTATTGCATAAATATTTAACATTTCTTCATGAATTTTTAAAAGGGATAAAGTTACATAACAATGGTTTATTTAAAAAAACGAGGAAAAAGACTATATACATAAAACAAAATAAATGCTTGAATATATATATATATTTGTGCGTATGTCTAGTATTTGAAGCCACTCATAGGTCTTCATCCATGTTTTCGAAACCATTGTTATTCAAGCATTTTCGACAATAACATTATGCCTCTTATAAGTGGTTTCAAAAGCCAAAAATGAATTCTTGCAGTCATCTGTGAATTTGTTCTGTCTGATAGGATGGCTGACATTTGAGAGGGTGGAATCCGATGTCAGGTAAAGGCAGGTGGGCACAGACACATATTTATAGGGAGAGGTGACTGTGGAGAACCTCACCTGCATTTTAGTCCAAAATTCAGGGAATCTGTGTGTTAATCCTTTGGCTCCCTGAGTCAGTACGTCACCTTTGTAGCCTTGGTACCCGATTGATACAAGTGCGACTTTATGTTGGGTCAGAGGCATCATTCTGGATAGCAAATGTTAGTGAAACGACACGCGTGCATCATTAAGTAGCGTTGGCATTGTCAGATGGGCATCATCCTGGACTAAGATTGTGGCCAATTGGACACATAGGCTGTCACAAGGATGCCAGAATGTCAGACGAGCAGGACTTGTGGTGGTGATACGAGGACGACCACAGGGAGGTCTGGAATATGAGGGTTAGGTGTCTGAGGGGAATGACAGAATTATTTCACTTTTCTAGGGAGAAAACTCCTTGGCCTTCGCTCATTGTGCAGATTCTTATTGAATTTTGCATTTTCAAGATTCGGACTCCGTGCAGGAAGTCGTGGCTCAATTCTGGAGATTTTTTAATGAATCAACGAAACATTCCCCATGACATCCCTTTTAAAGATAAAAATGTATTTCCGATTTGTAATATGTTGAATTGTTTATTCATCCATACATGGTTTAGAAAAATGATCCATTAAGGTAGTGATTTGTGCTTCGGGTTTTTTTTTTAATGCTCTGAGTATCTGTACAATTCTTCATACTTTCCTAGTCATTTGTTGTGGAGTCTTCTTTTGGATGTTCCGGGAACAAGTATCATGACATCAATTAATTTCTTTCTAAAGAGGCATCACCACCAGCAGAGAGTCATGAATCATATTGTCATTGTCTGCTGAGTCTGCGACTTTAGATTTCACTGACAAGAAACCTGCATCTGCTAAAGCACATAACGCTAAACCTTAGTCTGTTTGTCCTGCAGAGGTTAATGGATGACAGGAGTGGTCAGTGGGTTGCGACTAAGATAACTTTCATTGCAAAGGTCAAACAAAAAAAAGTTCTACAAATGTTCTTTTTCTTTCTAAAATTTGTGCTCGGTGTTTCACAAGTTTCAGGCTGTTTGTCGATATGGATACAACTGAATTAGAACTGGCATATACCTAGGAAAGGCTAAATAACTTCTTACCTTTTTGGTTACATAGTTACATAGGCTGAAAAAAGACATGCGTCCATCGGGTTCAGCCTCTCACACATCACCTACTGCTGTTGATCCAAAAGAAGGCAAAAAACACAGTCTGAAGCGCTCGCCAATATGCAACACACTGGGATAAAATTCCTTCTTGACCCCAGAATGGCATCAGAGTTATCCTTGGATCAAGAATCTTACCCACATTTTACATATTATAACCCTTAATATTCTGTGTCTGCAGGAAGTCATCCAATCGCTTTTTAAAAGCCTGTACAGTCCCTGACCCAACCACCTCAACAGGCAGAGAATTCCGCAGCTTTATTGTTCTCACCGTAAAATAACCCTTCCTATGCTTTAGGTAAATTACAAAATATATCTAATAAAAAACTAATTTGAACTCTGCAATTTTGTATACGGTTATTAATAAGTAAGGTATGGAACATTTATCTGTCAAACCTGTTTCAAAATATAGAGTATTTTCAGACTTGGCTTTGGTTTACCAGTAAAAATATGCATATTTCTTTAAAAAAAATCTTTTATACTATATATATAATCATAGCGTGGAGGCATTTTAACTCACTTTTTGTCCTCCACCACAACCCTTGCATGTACTGATTTGCCATACGGGTCCAAGCATCCACTGCAACTGGTCATGCCTAGCTCCTAGCTGATGAGGGTCCAATAAACCCGAAACAGCGCTGTCCTAGGAGTGGCTTTGACCAGTTGCATAAACCTCTGCTAAAAAAAAAGCCATCAAGTATGGCATGGCATTGATTTCAGGGTTCTGTGTAACAACAGTCCCAGGATGCATAATAGTGAGACAGACGTCCTTTGCATGTCTTACCCAGAATTCCTTGCTGCATATGGGGAATGTAGCACAGGAGCTCTGGCATGCAGTTCTTTGAATTTATGTGATGTGCAAATGGCTTCTGCAATAATAAACATATATATATATATATATATAACAATTAGGAAGTACAAAATGCTCTAATTCATTTGCTACAGTTATATGTCTTAAATATATATCTTCTTTTCCAAGATATTTTGTATTGTTATGTAATCTAGAATATAACGATATAAATTCATATATTGTTCTATTTTTTTTTTTTAAATTGTACGAAGGTTTCCTTTTTATCTATGAAGTTGTGGTTTGTGAATATGATCGACCATTTCAGTCTTTAAAGTGTAAATTTTAATTCTTGTGCTAGTTACATTAGAATTCTGCTCCGTAAAAAGAACGTCTACATATGTTTATATAGCCCGTGGCCAACACCTCACTTGATCTCATTCAAAGGGTCTTGAAGAATAGGAAGAGTCTCTGGAGGCATTTTCAAAACCAAGAAATATCTTACTTAGTGAAATTCAATATAAAATCTGCTGTAGATATGAATTAGGATATATGCCTTGAAATTAATTTCCCAATCTATAAACTTAAAGTTTCTACTTTATTAATAAATGTAAGTTGGATTAGTTCCATATTTTTCAGGGCAAATATAACAGGGAGCCATTAGGGGATAAGTCTGGAAACGCCATGTATCACACCACTTTCTATGTTCAATTGTGATACTAAAAAACCCTAGAGATCTATACCTTAACATAGTCTGTGCCATTACTGCAACACTTGCTCAGTGTTATGGTAATGTTTTTTTGAATATTGCCAATGTATACCTTACTTTAATAACCGGTTTGGCAGGCAGATGGCCAAATGGAGGTAGTGCTGTAGCTTGTGGCTTTGTGCATCGGCTGGGGAAAGCCTGTGATATCAGGACGTTCCTTAGCCAATTTAAAACAGTTTTAGTACCTTGGGCACTTTGCCAACATGGCTAAAACTTAGCAGCCCCCTTCTGGAGCTCAAAAGCAAATGAAATTAGTTTGCAACAAACAAATTTAACTTGCTTTGGAGCTGCTCAGCAGCAGATCGAGATAACTTGATAACAAACACCTAATGGTGCCTTGGAAGACCCAAGTTATCTTGGTCTCAGGAGTGAAGGGGTCAACAGGAGCATTTTAGAAGAAGTCAAAAGATGATAATCCTCAACCACAAATGGTTCTATGGCTTTTCTTGACCCTTATCATTCTTAACTGGACATGTTAAGCTAAAAATGTGGGGACGAAAGGGGTTAGTTATCGTCCCCTCCTGACCTCCACCATGGCCCCTGTTTTAGTATAGTGTGGCTTAAAAGCTCATATTTTGTCCTGTTCCAAAGTCTACCAGGCCGCAGTCTTCTGGTCTGACAGCTCTTGTGTAAGATGATCGGAACCCCAGAAAGCTGGCCAGTGGAAGCTAACTGATAGCCTTCTAGACAGAACAATGCCCCCAACATTGGAAGAGCCCGTTCCAATGTCACAGCCCCTAAGTTTCCTTATTGTACATTAGCAGCTACAATAAGCAGTATAATGACTCCAAGGCAGAGCAGTGACCTATTCCAACATAGTTCACTGTTCTTCTCTCAAGCTGGTATTCTGCAAAGAATGCAAGCTGATATATGCTATGTATTAATTTAGGGTATTCACTGATTAGCTCACTGCCCAGCAACATGAATAGGTATAATTACATCTCTAGTCAGTAAAGGGATTAATATTTAATCCCTCATCCCCCCCATTTTAACCCACCAGAGTCCCTTTAAATATGATCAAGTTGCTTTTAATTCAGAGGTATTTTGCTGGTGGTAATCTTATTTTGTTATTGCTGTCACATGTTATTAGTAACATTGTATTCGAATCTATATACCCGTAGATACTTGAGTATAGCATGACCCGAATATAACGCGATGGATAGAGATTTATTATGGAAATGAGAGAATACTCAAGACTCGAATATAACGCGAGGAACTAAATTTTACCTTACCGGTAAACAATTAAAATCCTTCCAGGTTCTCTTAACACAGTCAGGCTTCCCCTCAGGCCAGGGTGCTCTGCTCTAGAATGAGTGCAGTTGTTACTAAGTATGAAGCTGCCGGCCACCCGTCTTCTTTACTAGCGATTATTGGCCGGCGGAGGCGAGCGAGGTGAACGATTTGCTTAAACCGAGCGTGCCCTCTGGCCGTGATGGATCCCACCTCTCCCGAATGCGGGAGGTCCTGAAGTGTTTTCAAGCATCAGGGAGCCCGCATTCACTTCAGCGAGACTACTGGAATTTCCAGGAGACTTGGGATCCAGAGCTAGGCAAGTTTTTTTTGTCTTTACGCGATGCAGATGTCTCGAATATAATGCGACCCATCCAATTTTAAGGTAGATTTTTGTCACCAAAATCTAGCGGTATACTCGAGTATCTACAGTACTTTTCGATCTCTTCCATTATTCTCCTCATTACTGTATGTTATTTCAACTTCTGTCAGGGGTTTGTTTGGACTTTTATTTGGTCAGATTGACTGCACACTCCATGACGCAGAAATGGTGTCAAAATTATTAAAACCACATTAACTCAAATGCAAAATAAAAAGCTTGTGGCACCAGTAAATATCTATTTTATGGAGTCTTCCATTATCTTCAACTGGGAATTGTATTTGATAACAAATATTATTGTAAGAGTGATCATGAATTAAAAGTTTTTGTTCTTTACAGTTTTAACATTTTGTCCATCAACAGTATCATTTATCAGAACATGCTGGGAAAATTTTAAAATACAGGAAGAACTAAGTACTGGCCAATGTCAACACAATATATATATATATACAGTATATAATATAATTCATGTAAAAATCAGCACTGCTACATCTTGCTTCATAGAAAAATATGCGTCTCTTTTTTGATCTAATAAAGGGACGCAAATTTTTCTATGAAGCAAGATCTAGGAGTACACTTTTTACTCTGCTTATATGTGGCTTAGCGATGCACCAGGCATAAAATAGAGGAGTGACTTGAGTGCTAAATTGACTAGGGTATCGACCAGGGCCAGTGCTGCCGCTTGGCGAGCTAGGTGGCCGCCTAGGGTCCAGTGCCGTCTAGGGTGTAGTCAGGCCTGACCAGGAGTTAGAAAGGTGTCAGGCGTACGCACGCCGACAGACACCAGTATCTATGAGCCGCGGCCTGCCATTGGCACCCGCGATGTTCGTTTCTGAAAGAGTCCGGATGGAGCGGCAGCTGCAGATGCATTCAGCTCCTCCCCCTGATTCCTCCTTGACGCCAGCGGCTGACGTGGATGCAGCGTGCTGGCATGTGTTGGTGCCGACGGCAGCCCGCGCCTCAGCGCATATGATGTCAGTCGCTGGCTGTGGGTTTCACATGAAGGAGCAGCCTGGATGACGAGTGGAGCCGGAGCCACTCCTCGTTAATATAGCTCATTAAAACATCATAACGCTCATTTAATAATACATATAATAACGCTCTTGTTAAATAAAACAGCATAACGCTCTCATTAAATAAAACACAACTTTCTCATTTTCAGTACCCAATCCATAATGCTCTCATGTTCAGTACTCAACCCATAACTTACTCAATCCATAACATTCACATTTTCAGTACTCAATCTGTAACGCTCTCATTTTCAGTACTCAATCCATAACGCTCTCATTTTCAGTACTCAATCCATAACGCTCTCATTTTCAGTACTCAATCCATAACGCTCTCATTTTCAGTACTCAATCCATAACGCTCTCATTTTCAGTACCCAATCCATAAAGCTCTTATTTTCAGTACTCAATCCATAACACTCTCATTTTCACTACTCAATCCATAACACTCTCATTTTCACTACTCAATCCATGACACTCTCATTTTCAGTACTCAATCCATATCTCTCTCATTTTCAGTACCCAATCCATAAAGCTCTTATTTTCAGTACCCAATCCATAACGCTCTCATTTTCAGTACTCAATCCATAACGCTCTCATTTTCAGTACTCAATCCATAATGCTCTCATTTTCAGTACTCAATCCATTACGCTCTCATTTTCAGTACCCAATCCATAAAGCTCTTATTTTCAGTACTCAATCCATAACGCTCTCATTTTCAGTACTCAATCCATAACGCTCTCATTTTCAGCAGCCAATCCATAAAGCTCTTATTTTCACTACCCAATCCATATCTCTCTCATTTTCAGTACTCAATCCATACACTCTCACAGGGCTGGAATGGGACAAAAAATTAGCCCTGGACTTCATCCAGACCGGCCCACTTTAATTATGCAAACACACACACAATAATAGTATATAAACCAACCGGATCACTCAACCAATCGAACTACAGATACCGGAGTTGCTGTAGAGCGACTGGGTAAAGCAACACAGCGGCACTGAGGTTGATCACATACAGCCCCTTAAGGTGAGGCAGATGTGCAACAGGTCTCACCATCACAGTGGCCCCAATATGAGAATGCGTATGTCTTACAGATGGTGAGGAAGATCTCACCCACTAAGGGCAGTGTGAGCTGGCGGTGAACCAGCATTCACACTGGCCCATTGAGCCATCGGCCCACCGGGAATCTCCCTATAGTCCCTATGGCCAGTACATGCCTGCGCTCTCATGTTCAGTACTTTTGGGGTGGGGATGCAAGTAGCTGGTCTTGCCCAGGGTGCAAAATAGTCTAGCACTGGCCCTGAATTTGATATATATATATAGAGTATATAGAGTATTGAATGATACTGAGAAATTGGGATTTAATTTATTGAAATTGTGCTTCAAAGTAAATATGACACACTGTGTATAAACCTACAGCTACAAACAACAATCTATTGTCATGTTTATAATGATTAGAACTGTACAATAAACAGGATGTGTTATATTTAAAGTAGAAGAAAGGAAACTTTACCTACAACAAAACTAAAACACCTCAGGCGTACTAAGAGTAAATATATTTTACTATCTATTCCATAGAATAGGTTCCATAGAATAAATATACTTTCTTTTCAAATAAATATACACAGAGCTATGACAGTTTGTAGAGACATAATAGACCCCTTGTCGATCCAAAGACATTTTAAATTGCTGCTATGGAGACCATAAGGATATGCTCTTTTTGAGCAATAAAGTAAAATATCTTAAAGTCTAAATCCATTTTTTGACGCAACTGGAATTGTGAAAGAATAAGTTTGAGGAACATTAGTCTTTTCATTTCAACATCTGTACTTTTCTAGTATTTTATACCGAACAGTACAGATTTACCATTACTGGTTATCATACGGTTGTTAAGAATACATTCACTTTAACATTTGATCTCAAAGTCCCTGTTACTGAAGCATTTTAATATTACAGTGCTTTTAACAAGTTGGTTAATGTTTATAAACGATGTAATAAACATTATAGCGTTTCTAGTGTAGAAAGTAGGATGCATCAAAGTACAGAGTTTTCTTTGTTTTGTTTGGCTAATCCCTTGAGTCTACGGAAAAACTTTAGCACCGCTATGTACATGTAAAATAGCTATATTCAATGCACTTCTAAAACAAAAAAATGAGTTTGGATTTTCCCATTAAAACACGTTACTATTATTCACAATATTTCACAAAGCTGTTAAAATATGGTAAAATCATTCGAATTCAGTGTTAACATAATATTTAAATAATTAGCTCTCCTACACGCATTTCCATATAAGCTCAGAAGCAAAGATTGAACAGTTTATACATATGCAGTATATAAATGACCCTCTTAACTTTGATTTAATTTCACCTAGGGAAAGTATCTAGTATGAACAGCAGGTCACATTCTCGTGATGGCATAATTCTATTAAGATATTAAGGAGTACCTTAGAAAGACAACATGCCAAATCGGATGTGTATTATATTAAATTCTAATCAGAATACAAAGGTGGCATTCAGAGGTCAATCCACTGCGCATTTTATATGCCGAAGCTCTGAACATATAATCATTACAGGGACACAGCATTTGGGAGTCTGTAATTAACTTCCCAAGTGCCACACAGTCCCTGTAACAAGTCCATAATCATACCACTAAATATAATAATCTAGAATGCATTTCTGCAAATGTAAAGTCTGTGTTGACATTTTCTTATCCAAGCCTTCCACTGCTTATTGATATTTATATCCAGTGTTGGATGATATTCCGTTTATAGTTCACGTTTTCATCTTAAACAGCTTCAGCTTTTTTTTAAACGGGAGATATAACAAATACAATTTTCTTATTTAGTAAAGAATTCATTGGCTTAAATTAATAGTTAAAACAGATTATAGCAAAGCTTGTGTTACATACAAAATATGTATTATAACATGACCCTCATCCAAAATTCACCACACCTAGGGCACTATCGCGTGCCCCTCGCTAAACTCGGGACGCTAAAGGGAAAAATTAGCGATCACTAATTTCCCCTTTGCGTCTTGGTTTCATCAGCAGATTATGGGGCAGTGGCTGAGTCCGGCAGCCTGCCCCATAGTGGCTGCTAGGTTCGCGGATGCGGGGGTCAGTGCTATTGCATCGTCCCCAGCAACTGCTCCATGGAGTCCATAGGACTCCATGGAGGGTTCTGCACCCGCGTCGCATGACCGGCAGAATCTCGCCTCTAGTGGTCGACGGAGTGATCACGGAGGGAGACTAGGGAACTTTTTTCCCCAGCCTCACTCTGCTCCCAGCGGCAAGAAGAAGCGGATGGTTCGCCGTTCTCGCCGTGGGATAAGAGGTGAGTATTTGAACTTATTTTTTTTTGAGCTTCAGGTAACTGATTCAGCAGAAACAAAATCAGTTAGCTACATTTCTGAAATGGTGCTAACTTTTTTAGTAACTCGCGATAGGACCAAGTGATCCTAACGCTAGTTACTCTGTGCTTTCACTTTGCATTCTCCATGTTACGTATAGGGATCGCAAAGTACAATAAACTCGTGCTACAAATTACAAATTAACGAGCGCTAACGGGTTTTTTAACCCGTTAGTAAATCAGAGGCGATCTGTGCAGTGCGCTATCATGTCTTTTAAGGCGAAGGTCAGACGAAAGCATTTTTAACGTGCGTTTAACCGCACAAAATCACGGCCGTGCTAGCAGCAAATGACGTCCAATGCCGGGTAACATACGAAGAACGGCCGCACGAAAGTTCGTCCGCGCAACGCAAGTGGCAAACGAACGCATTTTTTCTAGAACGTCAAACCGCTACTACTGACGTACAGAGTGCGCTGCGTCCGCATAGCGGCGTGTGTGCGTGATTGGGAGACGTCAGACGCTGCACACGTCCGGCCAACATAACGTCCAGACGCAAAAAGGGTTTTATTGATGATCCGTACAAAATCACGGACGAAAATGCGCATCGTATGACCGCTATCGCGTATTCCGTGAAAAAATACGTCCATTCGTTCGAACGCACTTTTTCACGGACAACGCGAAAAATGCGTTAGTCTGACCCTAGCCTAAGCTAGCGCTAATGTGAGTGCTAGCATTAGCTTGAAGGAGGTGATAGAGCCCTTAGACTTTATTATTATTATTTTAATTATGATGTGAGTTCTAAACCAGAGAAAATATCAAACCAGCCCAGACCTGGTAAAGGGACCTAGCTTTTGCTTATTTCATTTTATGTTAGGGTGGGTTTTACTTATGTGCGAAAAACTTTAGGACTTCACTGCCTTTATGCTGTTGAATATGAAAACTATTATAATCATGTCAATTAACATATTCCATTACAATAAATGTGTTTTTACTACATTGAGTATGAAGATCCAGATTTTCACAACAAGAGCTCATCATAAATGTGACCCCGAGTCACACACTAATGGCATACTAATTAGAAAAAAAACAATTAATTCTAATTAATTAAAACTTGTTGTTTTTAAAGGGACACTCTAGGGTTAAAATGGGATGTGGAAACAGAGGTATTAAACATTAACTATTTGTGACCCTCCCTGCACTGCGACACTTAAGTTAACCCTAGAGTTAATGATGAAATGTTACATCTATTCCAGTGCCAAGCTCAATTTGCACTCCTTTGGAAGTGACATGCTGTTGGCTATCAGCATGCCAGTTATGCAACTTGGTTGGAACCTGGATGCTTGATTGAGCGTCCAGCAAATCTAATGGCTCTCAATACAAACACATTAGCAGCCATTGTCTGGAAATGGTCAGGAATATTTCCACTTTCTTCCCTATAACCAGGAAGTCAGATCAGTGTCTGTAATGTAAGTGGGGCTAAACACCTAACTTGGAGGGTTTAGTCTTTATTTCAAGAAACCCCTTACGGGAGGGTGAGGATACTCAGGTCGCTTGACAACTAAATATATATACTTAGGGCACTATTCTCTGCTAGGAGCTAAAATGGGGATGCTAATGGGGGAAAACCTGTACTTTCAGGTTTCCATGTAGCGTCCCCATTTTAGCACAATATTCCAGGACAGGTGCTAATTTATCAGCCTGCCCCAGGATGCAGCGCTACCCTACGGGATACTCGCAGTAGCGCTTACGCGCTGACTCAAGTATCACCTCCTGGAGTTCATAGGACTCCATGGAGGATTGCTCTGCAGGTCCGAGAGCCCTGTGCGATCTTGCCCTCGCTAGATCGTGCAGGGCTGCAGAGCAATCGCAGGAGAACACTGGGAGCTATTTGTCCCCAGTCTCACTCTGCTCACAGAGACCAGAAGCATAGGATTGGGACGCCGTTCTCGCTGCGGGATGAGAGGTGAGTATCTGATTTATTCGGGGGCATTTTAGCTGGTTCTGCAAAAGCGGAATCAGTTAGCGCCAGCTTCTGGGTGCCGGTAAAAACAATCGCTGTGGATTTTGTAATCTCTTACTTATCCTAACGCTAATTACTGATTGCGCTCCCCATGTTAAATATAGGGTGTGCAAAGTACAGTAAACTAGTGCAATCACCAATGCAGTAACAATTTTTTTTTTTACATAATTAGCAGTAAGAAGGTAGTATGGGTGGCATGAGTTAAAGTCACTTATCCTGATGTTATCATTTACTCACCCGAACACAGTTAGCTACATTTAGCATTCACTAGGGAATAGGGCCCTTAGTGATCACAGTACCTAGAATGCTGCTTTCCTATATGTGTAAAAAAAATGACACTACTAATACAATGCATAAGGAGGCTGAAGCAGAACACATCTGTCTTGCCCATTTTGTATGTAGATTTTACCTAAAATCATTGTCATGTAAATAGATGAGACCCCAGCAGGAAATATACAGCCTGACATTTCAACAGGTTTCAAGAGATTGAGGAGCATGTTAAAGTGAAAAAGATAGATGAAATCTTCTCCAGTTATAAATAAAAGGAATTGCTGAGACAGTCAACAGGACTTTCCAAGCTTTAGATTATTTTTAGAGGGGGATCGGTTTCATGAGTATATAGTGAGTGACAAGATAAGAGTGGCATTACTGTGTCTGTACGTCCATGAGAAATCTAAGGTCATGGATGCAGACTTTCTGTAATTCCGCACACATAATGCTATGAGAAAATCAAGATTGGCTGAGTTATCTGAGCTATTTCCTGCTTTGGTTTTTTTTGTGTCTTGCCCAAGGACACTTACTGGAGAGGTGCTCTTGCAGGGATGCAAACCTGTGTCTCCAGAGTCTGCATGGTTATAGAGCAGTGATGTTACCTCTACACCACAGAAATTACCAGTGGAGGTTTTAGGTCATCTAGGAGAGAAGCATTTGCAGGCTGATAGGAGTTAGCCAATCATTATTCATGTAACAACATGTAGGCCATACATAAGGAAAACATTAACGTCAGATACAGTATATCTGTATATAGTTTCCTGTGCTGCAAAAGGAAATCCAAACTCCCCAAATAGTTGAGTCACTAATTGTTTATGCTTCTTGTCCACCATACTTCCATCCATAAAGCAAGCTGCCTTGGCTCCATTAATCTGGTTTCATCCCAACCCTATTGCCTTTTATGCACACATTCACTATTCTACCTGAGAGTTCTGGTGGGTAAAAGGAAACCTGGAAAATTCCCAGATAACTGTGACCACCAGGCAAAGCCACAATCTCCTCACTATACTAAGTATAGGAAACGGCAGTCGTGAGTTACAGCAAGTCAACCTGCGTACCGGCCAAACTGGAGTCTCTAATACAATCACTCTAGTGCAGTGTTTCCCAAACCTGTCCTCAGGACTAGGGATGGGCTGGCGGTTCGATCCGAACATGAGTTCGATTAGAACATTTCCCGTTCGGCCGTTCGGTGAACTTCGAACTTTTCAGGCCGTTCGCAAAAAGTTAGAAAAAAAAATATGATTTTTTTTTATAAAATGCTTCAAAAATCCTAAAAAATCCAAGAATAAAGAGACTCTTTACTGCAGAATATTATAAGCAACGGTTAACTGAGCGGCAGAGTGAGGATTCATATGCTGCATTAATTCTTCTTACAAATTTGGTTACTTAACCCGTTTGCGTTTGGATTGTAATATTGTGACATCCAGGGCCCCAGGTGGCGATCTGGGGGCCCCCCAGACGCATGGTGCCACCAGCTGGCCGAATGCCAGGAGCTCCGGTGGCACCCGGCGCAGCTGTGAGTGATCAGGGGGCAGGGCGCGGCGTGATGACGCAGAGTCGCTGGGACCTTTAAATCAGGAGCGTGCACTTACACCCAGGGGTCAAGTCCTGGGAAAAAAAGTGAGGGAACTCACCCACGAATTCCACAACCCCCATTACCTTAAGAAAATATATATATATATCACGAGTATAGCCGGACGAGCCGGTGATACCATTTTTATTGGTTAACTTTACATTTAAAAGACAAACTTTCAAGAGTGTAAACTGGAAACTATACTGATCAGTGAAAGGTATCACTACGTACAGGTATACTCGTGATTTTGGCAACTGGACTAACGCATTATATATATATATATCTCCAGGCACAGACCCCCAGAATAATATACACAGCACTGAGCCCCAGAATAACATACACAGCACTGAGCCCCAGAATAACATACACAGCACTGAGCCCCCAGAATAATATACACAGCGCTGAGCCCCCAGAATAACATACACATCACTGAGCCCCCAGAATAATATACACAGTGCTGAACCGCCAGAATAATATACACAGCACTGAGCCTCCAGAATAATATACACAGCACTGAGCCTCCAGAATAATATACACAGCACTGAGCCTCCAGTATAATATACACAGCACTGAGCCCCAACAATAACATAATAACATGCACAGCACAGAGCCCCCATAATAATATACACAGCGCTCAGCCCCCAGAATAATATACACAGCACTGAGCCCCCAGAATAACATACACAGCGCTGAGCCCCAGAATAACATACACAGCGCTGAGCCCCCAGAATAATATACACAGCACTGAGCCTCCAGTATAATATACACAGCACTGAGCCCCAACAATAACATAATAACATGCACAGCACAGAGCCCCCATAATAATATACACAGCACTGAACCCCAAGAATAATATGCACAGCACTGAACCCCAAGAATAATATGCACAGCACTGGTTATATGGATATATTTTCCCCAGTTCACATGGATATAATTGCCCCCCAGCTCTCATGGATATAAATGCCCCAGGTCTCATGGATAATGCCCCCAACTCTCATGGATAATGCCCCCTGGTCTCATGGATACTGCCCCCTGGTCTCATGGATATGCCCCTGGTCTCATGGATAATGCCCCCTGGTCTCATGGATACTGCCCCCTGGTCTCATGGATACTGCCCCTGGTCTCATGGATACTGCCCCTGGTCTCATGGATATGCCCCCAGGTCTCATGGATTATGCCCCTGGTCTCATGGATATGCCCCTGGTCTCATGGATATGCCCCCTGGTCTCATGGATATGCCCCTGGTCTCATGGATATGCCCCCTGGTCTCATGGATATGCCCCCTGGTCTCATGGATACTGCCCCCTGGTCTCATGGATACTGCCCCCTGGTCTCATGGATATGCCCCCAGGTCTCATGGATATGCCCCCAGGTCTCATGGATAATGCCCCTGGTCTCATGGATATGCCCCTGGTCTCATGGATATGCCCCCTGGTCTCATGGATATGCCCCCTGGTCTCATGGATATGCCCCCTGGTCTCATGGATATGCCCCCAGGTCTCATGGATATGCCCCTGGTCTCATGGATATGCCCCTGGTCTCATGGATATGCCCCCTGGTCTCATGGATATGCCCCTGGTCTCATGGATATGCCCCTGGTCTCATGGATATGCCCCCTGGTCTCATGGATATGCCCCCTGGTCTCATGGATAATGCCCCAACCCAACTTACCACTGCTGCTGCTGCTGCCGCCGCCGCACACTGCCGGCGGCCACGTGTTTCCTGCTCAGCGGCCGCTGACAGGAAGTGCAGCCGCTCGCCTGGGATCTAGGAAACAGCCAGGCGAGCGGCTCCACTTCCGGTCACCGGCCGCTAGAATAGGAAGCACGCGGCCGCCGCCAATGTGGCGGCGGCCGCCTGTTAAGCGTTCGGGCTCGGGCCACAGCGGAACGCTGCGTTCCCGCAGCGTTCCCGCTGTCGGAGAAGTGCGGGAACGCCGTTCCCGCGCGTTCCCGCTCGACTCGAGCCCTGCTTACACCTCGCCTTGCCGTGGAGTTTCATTCCCGCATCGCTAGCTTACCGAATCAGTTTGTATACTTGTTTGTTACTTACCCTGCTTGTTCTGAGGACCCGATCTGTTGCCGGCTTTGCCTGCCATTTGACTATTCTCTCTGTGTACTCCCTGCCTGTTCTGTTTGCCTCCTGTTGCTATTGGTGTGCGCCGATTCTCACCATATACGGTAGCGCAGTACAAGTGCCTAAACGTTGTAGACAGATCTGTGCACCTATCTGGTATATCTGCTGCTTGTTACTGCTGGTGCGCTTCCATCCTGCCATATACTATAGCACAATACAAACAAACAGTATATTGATCTCAGTCTTTGGTGTATATTGTTGGTGCTGTCTCCCTGGCTGTTAGAGGTTAGGTTTAGTGGACCCGGGGCCCGACCATCCTATGGATTGGTGGGTTAGAGGTCTGTTACCAGGGATCCTACCACGTCTGTACTGGGGAATCGTTACAAATATGCGGTGAACGCCGCAACAAATGTTAATGCTCATTTTTAAATGTTTCTATACATCCTACAAATCCACCACTCCACGGGCAGGTTATGGGGACCTCCTAGGCACGATATTTGAAGGAATGTTTCGTTTTTAGCCTTTATTTCATGGACAAATTGCTGTTCCTTTAAAAACGTCTTTTTTAAAAACTTTTTTCCTTCTTTCCTGTCCCCCAGGGCACTACCCGGACCCCCATACACCTTTTATGGCAAATATCTTGCATATATGCCCTCTTGCAGGGCACTCTAAAAACCGAACGTTCGAGTCTCATTGACTTGCATTGAGTTCGGATTGTGTTCGTGTCTGAACTTGAACTTTTGAAATTGTTCGAGTTCGAATGCGAACCGAACATGGGGGGTGTTCGGCTCATCCCTACTCAGGACCCTCAGCCTCGCCAGGTTTGACAGATACTGTATCTGAAGCACAGCACAGGTGATATGATTTGCTGCTCAGTGGTTGCAGGATTCAGTCTGCATTTCCCCAAGGTGATCTGCAAAATCTGGCCTGGTTGAGGGTTCTGAGGACAGTTTTCAGAAACACTGCTCTAGTGGGACGGAAACATAAGCAAATAAAACAGAAGAAAACTTTGCAACCAACATAAAAAAAAAAAATCTAAGTCATTGTCAGGATCCCTGGCTGTAACCATCCTGGAACACCCCCTGGTGGTACACTTCATGTTCTGCTCCTGCCTTGCAACCAGCAATGTAACAGTTAATACACCTGACACACACACACACAGAATAAAGGCACCACGCCCCAGCCAGACCTTTGCTGGTTCATTACAGCTCTTGTCCTGAGAGAGTGAGGTGCTATTACTCACTGCTCTGCTGTACCCATCTGTTCTTTATTATTTCTGGTTCTTGCAACTACCCCATCATCCTACTTTACCCCTACCCACCTGCTTATCCATGCAGGACACTGCATCCTGGGTTCATACCCCTGCCATCCAGGTGCCGACCAGGTACCAACCCTGACAGTCATCAAATTCAAAGTTCCGAGCCATCATCAACAGGCCAGCCATCAACAAGGCAAATGCCCACTTTAGTGAACGATCATGCTTTTCCATCTCCTGCTATGAGAAATCTGAAGACTGCCCATGGAACACCTACTTTCCTACCTTCAGAGGATCATGGCTGACAGTGATCCCACATCCACAATCATGAATGAGACCTGCAGAGCAAGATAAAACAAATACGAGAAAAACTGACACAAACCTCACAAACAAGCTAAAAACCTTTGTAACTTTTCAACAGGCAAATCACTAAAAGCAAAAATGAAACTTTCTGTAGGAACATTCAAGAGAGTTTAGCATAAATATAAGATGAGAATTAATGGTTTCCTGGCTTTGAGATCATGCTTGCAGCCATCATGACTCTTTCGTGCTGAGTATGAGGCTATTCTTTAACTCACAGCCCATGCGGTCAGCTATTTTCCCAGCAGTCCCACTTATTATTGATCTTGTTAGCCATATGGGATGTATTGTGATTTTGGTGCATGTCCTTACAGCTTGGACAAATCCCATTGTGGCCATAATGACCATTAGTGAAACTCTGCCTTAATCCTGCACCAATTACCAAATCTGTTCCACTAATTAAAAGCTTTCCTCTAAATGATCTATTTGAGCATGTCTGTGGTATAGGGGTTAATATATCATTCTTTCTCAATGCACTCAAGGAATGTTGTTATATGTAGCTGAAATACACTAATGAGGCATAAAGGCCTAAAAAAGGATTAACATGTTCCTTTTTGTATCTTTCTACATGTTACTATGTTACATAGGCTGTTGATTCTTCTGAGGAAGCCATTTTTTAAGCAGAAACGTTAATATTTATATTATTTATGTCTCAATAATGTATTCCAGGTACATATAGTGACATTCCTAGAACTTTGCCATTCACCCCGCCAAGGGATTTTCAGCAGGCACCCTTGGTAGACTTTCTGCTCTCCCTCTCCCTTCTCTAGTTTTCTCTCCTTTCCAAACCTGGGAGCTACACTCCATCGTACTCGAGGTTCTCTCTTATCTCCTCGGAGCCCGGATTCTCATAGGCTGGAATCCATCTTTTAGCACAAGGCTTCCTACATTGTCACGTTCATGGTGCTGGGGTGCAAGTAGAGTCCAAGATTTGGGACACAAAGCCAGCAGACAGGTTCCAGTGAGGTAAAGGTGGGTTTATTTACAAGGGTTCACAGGATTCAGGTAAAACAACCAAAGAAGGGCAGTGAAAACAAGCAAACAAGGTAGGGCAGGATACATATACAGACCACAGGTCTAGCCTTGAATAAAGATGCCAAGGCATCTGACGCCAGGGGCGGCTCCCTTTAATAGGAAGACCACAAATTAACGGGTGAGCGCCTAAGGTCTCCCTCAAGCCAGGTGGAGAAGGTGGAAAACCAGAACTGGAACATGTTGCATGAAAGATTCTGCCGGAGCTCATTTCACAGCACCACCAGCTTTGGGACGAGTCTTTGTGCGGACCCTGTGAGTCCCTGGAACAGGTTTGTGGCACATACATAGGGGAGGCATTCACCCCTTCACCACTTATGCTCTGAGGGCAGAAAATCAGGACATCCCTCTTCGGTTGAAGGTGGCAATCTTTGAGGTTACTCCCCGTTTTTTTGCTCACTTCTAAATTGCCTTTTTCCAATTACAGCTCATAGAATCACCTTCTATTATTTACGTGAAACGCTCTCACCATCATTGGCTCCACCATTTGTTTATTCAATTTGAAAATTTATAAAACAAAGTAGGCTTGTGCACCGATTTTTTTTTCGGTTCGATTCGGTTCGATTTGTTCGGATGTTTAAAATTTTAGATTCGGCTCGTTTCGACCGATTTCTGTTTCGATTCGGGTCGGTTCGGCTCGTTTTTCGTGTACATTTTTTTTTAGGAATATCGACCATTTTTCGTGTTTTCGGGTCACTTTGCTCGTTTTTTGTATCGACTTTTTGGAAATTTCGGAAATTTTCACTTTTTCGGAACGTCTGTTCTCCTCGTTTCAAAGTGTCTACGATAATTATGGCGATTCTATCGTGTTTTTTTTATTACATAAAGATCCTTTTTTTCTTATGAATAATTGAATATACATTTCACAACTTTATTTAATCATATTAAAATGGTATGAAAGCCAAGGAACAAAAAAATGAACAAAACGATTTAAAAAATGCTAAACTGACCCGAATGCCACAAGAAACAAGTGATACGCATTTACAAATACAAAATTTACAGAATCAGCGATATAACCGATAATAGTTAAATATACGATGTCCAGAATTACCGAAATGGAACCGAAATCACGAATGGAACCGAAATCATGAATAGAGCAAAAATAAATTTCGATTTGACACATTTCAAGTCCATTCGAAAAATCCGAAAATATTTCGTTTCGGCTCGGAAAACTTTTCGGATCTATCGGTTTTCGGGTCCGACCCGATTCGGAAATTCGGCCGAATCCGAAGACACGAATCGGGAAATTTCGTGAAAATTCCGAAATTCCAAAACCCGAAACGCACATCCCTAAAACAAAGTCCGCGCAATCTTCCCGCCCCCAACATGAGCCATTCTTGATATTTTATTATCATGGGTTTTGGTGCACACAATATGATTTCTAGGAGATTTCTCCAGAAACGAAGAATATTAAATGTAGAATATAAATGATTACTTCAAATACTATAAAAATCCATTATGGTAGTGTGTTGTCTTTTTGGTACTGTTGTTTATTAATGCCTCTATTGATGGGTTAATTCTGAGCTTGTCTGTACGTTAAATGCTATCTCTTTGAGACCAATTTAATTTGCACAATAAAACTCTCACGTTTAAGGGTTATTCTAGATTTATGTACACAATTAGTATTCATCAACAGTCAAATGAGAACTCATTTGTAAATCAACATTTCTAATTAGATTGCTTAATGTATGTTTGACTTTGTTACAAGAAAATAGAGCATTAGGGAGTCGAGATGGCTAAAGTAGAACTTTTCATCAAATTGAATAAGAATTGAAAAACATGCTTGCTGCTTACAGCTATATAAAATTCTCTATGGCAAAAATCCTAGACCCCTTTCAATCAACTCTACTACGACTAGGGGTAAATTTTGGGGGAAAAAAAATCTAAATACACATAGCTGTTGCTAAAATATGCCGACATCTACAAAAACATATGTCTACTTTCCCCAAAAACTGGATAAAAAACCCCAAGAAAATAAATAATAGTGGGCTCTATCAAATTCTTCGCGCAAACGTTAACGCGTGCGCAAAACCACATTAACGCGAGGGGAAAAACCCTGTGCGCAGAACGTTGTATTACAATTTCCGCACAAAAAATGCGCGTTAATGTCTACCGCTGGTGAACCTGCGCGAACTCTGCGCGAGCGTAATATACGTTGTGCGTCCTATACTTAACATTGTGAGCGCAAATGCGTTGGTGTGCTGGTACACGGATGGTATTACAATCTATGCGCAAATTTTAACGGACAACGTTTGCACGCATAATTTTAACGTCTTTTAAAAGGTGGTGTTAATGGCAAATCTGAACATCTTGGCCGAAACCAAATATACCAGCCCAAAAAAAAAATACAGCACAGTATAGTTACACATTCTACACATACCCAAACAATAAAATTGAGAAGTTGTACGTGGTTTTATTAGTGCTGCAGCAAATATACTCAGATTGATTTTGACAGGCACAAAAACTTAACGGGAGACAATTGTGGTTCTTAATTCTGATTGGCTGAATAGCGTGAAAAACAGTCTGCACACCGATTTCTTGCGTGCGTGTTTGTTCGCGCCTTTTTTTTACGTGCTTTATTTTTTGACGGATGGAAAAATGCTCTCGGATTTTAATACCAGCGTTAATTTACGCACGTTAACGTTTAACGCTTCGCGCACAAATTCACGCGCTGCACGAGTGTTTTTGCGCAAAAAATTTAATAGAGCCCAATGTGTCCTTCCTGTGAGGAAACATTCTTTATGTCGGATTTTATGAAGTAATAATAAAACATTTAAATAAGTGGAATACCGGACAATGGTCCTCACTAATATAAAATGAGGGATAATGTATATTTTGAGTAGTGCAATGTTTTCAATGTGCAATGTATTGAGAAATAAATGTATAGATAGTGAATCTATATTTCAATTAGTACTTATATTCAATATCTAAGATATGAGAAACAAAAAGTGAAAAAGAAACATATTTACCTATTTAAAGGTATACTATAGGTTTAAAACTAGATGGAGAAGGAAACAGAGGGGTTAAAAATTAACTCCTCCGTCCTAACCCCCTCCATACACCCTCATATTTTAACCCTTTAGTTTCCTTGTATATACTTACCTTTATCTAACGCAGATCTCCCTCTGAGCGTTGCTGGACATGATATGCTTCCAGCATCATGTCACAGGACGGGAGGGAGGCTGGACGCTCCATCCAATCCAGTGGCTCTCAATGATACTGGTGGGATCTAGTTCCCAAAGCTATGGAAGCCCTGGAATCTAATCTCAACACTCAGATTCTGGACGTGACTAAACCCCCATACTTTGAAGAGCTGAATCTGTCCTCCGAGACCTCCCCCAGAGGGGAAATACAGAGCACAGAGTTCAGCCTCTAAAAAAAGGTCGAATGGTCACACTGTGTGGAGCGTTACTTTAGCAGAATAAAATGTAGTAAAATAAGGGGTATATCTTTTTTGCCATAAATTAAAAGGGCAGAGGGGTAGAAAAGAAGAAAGAAATGGGAAAAGATAGGTAAATTAATGTCTTCCTCACATCCTCATCCAGGAGGCAAGAACACAAATAGAACACAAGTAGAATAACTTATTTTTATTTATAGCATTAGGTTTATCATTCTGTGTACTAATTAAGGGTTAGTATAAACATAAATAAATGCCTCATCTTAACAGGTAGTTTCTTATGTGGAGCTCTATCCTTCTTCTTTTTCCTAAATGTCAAATACAATATATTAAAATACTTTATTGTCCACCTGTGTGAGCGTTAACATTAGCTCTTGTTGCCCTAGCGCGGGCAGACCATATTACAATCTGAATGCTGTGAGGGTTAGAACGCTAAGGGGTTAAAAAAATTTATTAGCGATTCGGATCTTGAGCTTTTCAGCGCGAGCTTACTGTACTTTGTGCTTCCTATTCTTAACATGGGGAGCGAAAATGTTAATTAGCGTTAGGATAACAAAGTCCTAACGCTAATTACACCAAGCTGCAATTAACTCAAAAGTTAACCACAGCTAGGACCTGGTGCTAACTGATTCCGCTTCTGCGGAATCAGTCAGCACCAGCTGAGACCCCCCAAAATCACATACTCACCCCCAACCTGCGACAAGAGCGGTGGCTCCATCCATGACTTCTTGCCGCCGGGAGTCGTGAGAGACTGCAGGAAAAAAGTCCCTCTCTCTGCAAATCACTACGCCGACCTGCTTGATCTCGCCGAGGCGAGATCCTGCAGGTCATGTGACTGGCAGCGGAAGCCTCGATGGAGTCCTCAATGGAGGTTTAGCATCATGTTACGATGCAGGCTGCTGGTTTAGCGCCTGCCTCGTAATATCACGCTAAAACGAGGACGCTAAGGAGAAACCTGCAGGCGCAGGTAATAGTGCCCTTACTCTCCCAGTCATTATATGTCACAAAATTGTACCTACACTTATAATCCTAACACAAAGCCTTAATTTTCTGTTTAGGTATTGTATAACAAGGTCACACTATTATTACTTTCTATTATTTTGGCATATCTGTGATATGTTCAGCACGGTTATATCTATGGCCCTCAAGATATCACAAATTGGTTATAAACATGGCTTCCTCTTTTTAACAAATTAGCATTGTGGTATTATGCCCACTGATGGTGAGGTACCTCCCTGTTGACATCTAAATTCTGAAATCATAATTAATTAATGAACAATGCAGCGTGTTGCTAGTTGTTTAATCAGCCACTTATTGGAACATCATAATGGCTAATAAAATGTTTGACTGAAATATAATACACTTTGTTTAAATATAAAGGCATTTAGCCGCTCACCAATTTTACAGATGAGCCCAAACCAAAAGAAAAGAAAAAAATGCATCCAAGTAAAGAATGTATCCAAAGAGCCTGTGCCATGTTGGGACTAATTAAATTTTGAACAAGGATACACTTATGTTTTAGTAGTTGAAGGCAGATTTTGAGCCAAATTGCTGTATATGGATTTTAAGTGCCAGCTGTGATCTGATAAATTATAATGGTCCACCAGAACAGACATTCTTAATTTCACTCCAAACGACTTTCAAAATAGTAGGTTTTCAAGATATCCTGTTATGACAACCAGTTGACTTTTGTACACTGAAATCTATTTTTGTAACACCGATATTCCCTTGCCGAACTCATAACAAAAAGTAGGATTACAGTATGTATATAATATTAATCTTTCCAAAATTTTCCCACATATCAGAAAAGCTAAATTTAGAAGATATAAGTTGCTTCAGGTGTAAATTTACTCAGTACCCTGAACCCTGCTATCTCTGAAGTCTACGAATTGAGTCTTTTAACCCCTTCACTACCAAGTGATTTTCAAAAAAAACATGGTCAGAAACCAGTGGATTTTTTGTAAAATCATTTTTAATTAATTATGAAGTAAGAAATATTTGAGCTTATACCCATTGCATTTCTTACTGTAATTAACCAATTTTGGCCTCTAGATGGCGCCATCTACTGAAAAATTGAGTTAGAGGTTTAAGCGGCTGATCTATTTTCTTCTTTTTTTCCCTGCATTAGCTGCTGAAAACCGGATATTTCAGAGCTTTGAGCAGCTGATTTTACATAGTTTAGCTCTTTGGGCATTATGCCCACAGGGCTAAAAGTTTGGGGGCACATTCTGCAGCTCAAAAGCAAACAAAATTAATTTGCAGCAAACTAATTTCATTTGCTTTTGGGCTGCAGATCAGCATACCTAGATCTCGACATGGTGCCTTTGCTGTTCGAGATATCTCGATATCGGTAGTGAAGGGGTTTATGTTGCTTAGCAGGTACAATTACACAATATATACCTGATGTGTCTCAGAGTTTGTGAATTCTAAACCCAGATTCCCTTCTATGGGCCACATTACATTCTTGACACTAACGTTAATGCTCACTTGCATGAGCATTAACGATAGCCATGGTGGATACCGCATATTACGATCCAAAGGCAAACGGGTTAAGTAACCCATTTTCGTTTGGTAATAATACGTATCTGGTGGCGCGATGGTGGTCGCTGAATGGCAGGTGGTGGTTCCCTTAGATCATATCGAGCATGTAGAGAAAAAATATACAATATATAGTGCAGATGGTATTGGCACATAAACTTAAAGTTCAAATGTGATGTTTGAAACCAGCTGAAGAAGCCAGTACGTCTGGCGAAACGCGTTCTGGTCCTCTGGCTGATGCCAGTATTTTTATTTATGTTTATTTATGTTTAATAAATAATTTAAATTTTTTAAAATTAATTTTCCCCGGTGTTCTGGATTCAAAGAGGTGTTTGGGCTTCACCTTAAATGAGCCCTGAGGCGTATACACCAAGAGCTTGGTCTATAGCTCCTACAAATGTGAGTTGAACAGCTATACTTCACTTGTGCTATTTGAATTTTAAAAGATTTGCACAAGGAAGTTGTTCTGCTTTCTTTCCATATCTTCTCTACATGAGCCACACTTCATCTAATATAAGGTGTGGGTCACCTTAAGAAGCGGAGAAGTAAAACACCCAAGAGCCTTGACCCACTTAGAGCCAGTGTTCGGGCTCTCTAATTTGTGAGTGAAAACATCACATTTGAACTTTAAGTTTATGTGCCAATACCATCTGCACTATATATTGTATATTTTTTCTCTACATGCTCGATATGATCTAAGGGAACCACCACCTGCCATTCAGCGACCACCATCGCGCCACCAGATACGTATTATTATCTTTGTCAGTTTCACTGGTTTGGGGGAAACCACTAAAATTCTAGTTGGCATTGGTTTGTTGGTGGCAGCACGAGTTTTTTGGCGCCTGTCCATTTTTTCTTTGTATCATTTTCGTTTGGTACCTTTCGCTTTTCAGCGCATACTTAACATGGGGAGCGCAAAGTGTTAATCAGTGTTAGGATTAAAAAGTCCTAATGCTGATTAACGTCCGGCTCTGGTTAGCAGAAAGTGCTTCTGCAGAATCCGTTAATACCATCCACAAAAATAAAAAACAAGTCGAATACTCACCTCCTGTCCCGTGGTGAGGGCTGCGGCTCCGACCGCCTCCTTTGTCTGGCGGGAGCAGGGAGAGACTGGGGGAAAAAGTCCCCCCAGTCTCTCCCTGCGTATCGCTATGCCGACCAGCCAGAAATTTGCGAGGCGAGATCCGGCTGGTCATGTGACCGGCAGGGGGAAACTCAATGGAGTCCTATGGACTCCATCGAGTGGAAGCTTGTGGCTGCACTCGGCGCTGCCGCGAGCATCCAGGGGCGTAGCGTTTTAATGCTAGGGTCGTAATATGGCCCTATGTGTTTAACCATTTTTTTAAATAAAGAATAGATTTGCAAAACTATTTCCTTTTAAATATTAATATTATTTTGAAAGCACATAATGTTCCAGGTTTAGTATCTTTAATTAAAATTTGGAATACAATTAATTTGTTTTGCATATTCTATTTCAGAATTCTTCAAGAGCTGTTGAACGGGAAAGTTGTTTTTGAATTTCATTTGAGGGGCAGGTTGTTAACACTAATGTGGCTAAATGGGGACTTTGTAAGACAATGGCTGTGACAATTTGTTTTAACCTCTTCAAAACAAAGAAGATGAATGTTCCTGAAGTTTTCGTAAAATTAGGTGTGGATCATTCTAATGTTTTTACTACTTAGTAGTCTTCCTCAAATTATAATGTGATAGGAAAAAGCAGAACCCCCCTCCGTAAATGGTTCTTCTGATTGCTGACACCTTCTGATTTGAAGTCGACTGTTGACTGAGGGTTCAGGAACAGTACAAAGAAACAACAGGGCAACTCTTGTTCAAATGCAATTCCCTCTGAACAAGGCGAAAGTGTGTCCAGAGCGGGACTGAGGAAAGTTGAGATGCGTAAGTCCTAAAGAGATGAGATATTGCATTGATCTTCATCAATAAATGTGATTTCCTCTACTTGAAAAGTTACTTCACTGAAAGTGGACATATCAAGTACACGCTTTTTAAATGAGCCTTGGCCCTGCCCTGACATTTGGGGCAGTATTACAATGTTGGTGCTAACGTAACCAGAGCAGTTGTAAACGCAGTATTGCTATTATTATCCTTTTTATTACTGGAAAATAATGTCCACCGGCAGTGGATATGAAAATATTTTAGACATCAATGGAGTTGACCAGCATGTTTAACAATACTTTTAAAGAAAAACCCAAAAACCTTCTTCGGTTCAATTCTTGCAGTACTAGATTAGAGGCTTGGACCTTTAATCTTAAAACGGAAAATCATTTTTATGGCTATATGTAGCCAATAGATGCTGCACCCAGCTTTCCATTATGAAGATTTCTATGTCAATAAACCTCTTCACTGCCAAGTGGTTTACATAAAACCACTGGTAGGAACCAGTGGTTTTAAGGAAAGCCACGCCACATTAGTTACATAGCAAATATGTGCTGTAGAATCCCTATAACACCTTTACATGCTATCTGTCTTATTTGACAGTCAATTGTCTGGTCAATTGGTGGTTTCAACACTGCAGTGGTGCTATGTACGCCGCGACTCCAATTGGTGCTTTAAACATTTACAGCAAATCAGCTGCTATATCTCATATGCTGGAACTGTAGGGGGACAGTCTGGAGGCCATATGCAAACACATTTTGTTTGCTATAAATGAAATTAGCTTGCACTGCTATAGAATGAAGTCTATCAAGTTAACGTGATCTTGAGCACTTGCATGTACTTTGTCAGATCAAGTTAACTCAATCATGGTAGTAAAGTGGTTAAAATAACAATGTGGCAAAATAATTAAACTGTATGAATCACACAGTTAGTTCGCATTGCAGAAATTTCTGGAATGAGTATTTTGGTTTATATTTTAATATTTTATATTTTTGTATAGTTAATATTCTTTATATTTGGCTATGTTTACTCTCCATACATTTTTATTGTATAATTGTATAGTTTTTTAAATAAAATTTTCTATTTGTTATTTTATCTTCAGTGATTGTTTCTTTATCTGTTATATTCTGCTAGGATTAGTTTTCGTCTTCTTTCCACAGCAAAAAACGTATTCTGGTAATAAAAATAACTAAAGCAGAAGGCTATATTATTGTGGTGGTCTGCAGTCATAGGTAATCGAAGTTACATGAATAGCTAATTTTGCAGTAAAAACGTTAATTTGCATACACTTTATCAAGCCCATCAATTAAAATATTGCTGAGCAATGCTTGCTATAAAAAGACGATTATCATAATTCTGTCACTTGGGAAAACTATTTAACAAATACAGCGAGTTCGTTAACAATCAATGAAATAGGATATTGAGCGTTCATCATAAAATGTCAGCCAAGTGAGTACTGGGCTTTCAAAAATTGCAAAATTTAAAAATTAAAAAACTTCTAAATGTAAAAAATGACTCATAACAGACTTCAAATGCTGGTAATGTTCCTTTTGACTTTCTCTCCTTATTTTAGTTTTTAATTTTTCCTGCACTAGTTCAGTACATCTATACTAAATATAGGGGGCTAAATATCGTGGGCTTGTGCAAAATATGGTACCCTTGTCTTACTTATTAAGAAGAAGCTGCCTGACAGAAGGAGCTTTGCACCGCCATCCCCCATTTTTTCCCCTCTCCTCTCCCTCTCCTAATTGATGTGTTGGTATGCATATCAGTGTGAAAATAGATGCTTCTTCTTCTTTGTCAGGTATGATTGAAGTATATTATAGCGACATTGCATCTCGAAAATATACATTTTAAAAAAACAATGCCTTGTAAACAAAGAAAGTAGAATAAATGTAGGTGTTAAAATGAACATTCAAATCCATAGTTATTGTACATATTGAAAACAGGTACAAACAACTGTCAGGGAATAAAGATTATTGAGTTAATTTATAGTAGCACTGCATTATATTACACAAAGACAGTTCTGGTCACATTTTTCCAGGGTATACAATGAAAGGTCCCATTGACCCTACAATCAGCCATTTAGGATCACTGATCATTGTTTTTTTTTTTTAAATTGTTGTCAGATCTTTAAGTCGTCTACGTTGGTTCTGTGTCTTCAACTGTGCTCTGAATTGGGCGTTCTCAAAGTTGAGTTCAAACTATTGTCATCAGTTTGGACGAATGCAAAAAGAATTCTCTCAATTGTTCACCTTGCAATTCTTATCCCGTTGTGACAGGTAGAACATTGTAATTTCTACCTGATTCTTTGTGACTCGATCCTTATGTATCTTTCTCATCTCAGTTATACATAAAGCGTGTTGGAAGCATCGCATAGGGGATATTCACTAACCACCATAGTTTTCTATTCCTGCAACAATGATAAACTTTGTCGATCCCGAGAGGGAAATTCAAACAACGAAGAAGATTCATTGATGAAGCTTCTCCTGCTGTTGTTTGCATTACTCTTTTGGGAAACATTGGCTTATCGTCATTGCAACAATGCGGACATTTGATATTGTTTGCAATAATGGTAAGCTGCGGTAGTTAATGAATAACTCTGTCAGTTACCATTTCCATTCCTGGTAGTGGAAGTGCACTTGTTTGTATTGAGTGATTTTTCTTAATAGACGGGTGGTGAAGTCCTCTCCTTCAACTTATATTCATTTCACCTTGGGCTGGTGCTTATTAGAGCATAACTACTTCACACTTGTTTCATCCCAACCTCTTCAGAGAACCTTTTTAAACTATCCAGGCAAAAAAATGCCATGCCGATAATGTCTTTTTGTTTACACAGTTTGAAGTCCATCAGTCTCCAGGCCCTTTTGTTCTTCTAGCTTTGTTCCTCTCTCTTTTTTCCTCTCTTCTTTTCCCCTCACAGAGTTAAATCTGTGTCACCGTTCTTTGTGCATTCACAAGGTTGTACACACTGTTGAGGATAATGGGAAGTTGAATTGAAGCTTTTGTCTTCTCCCCAAGGAGAACTTTCCTTGAATGCAAATATGAAAGTTCATCAATACCTTACTGTGATGTATCTACCAGACAAACATTGCATTCTAAAGTAGAATGATTTCTGCAGAAGACTTGGGAGATTCGTGTATGTGGCTGAGGAGCAGGGATGCAGGCAACATACAGCAGATGGAAATGATTTGAAAACTGTAATATTCAACCTGAATTCAACAAACGCTTTTTTCTTCTTAAAGTTACCATAAACCAGGCGTCTCTCCTCAATGCTTCGTTAGAAAGCCTGATAAGTGATATAGTTTTATTTGTGCTGAACGGAATGCTGGTAATTCTATTATTTTATACCATGTACTGCTACTGGCATCCTAAAGCTTTCCACAAGCTTATATAAATGTTCTTGACATCTCCTGGCATGAAATGAAAAGTACCGAGCATGTTCCAAATGTAATAACAAAATATAGTGATGGTAATAATAATCTCCACTCTCCATCTGTACAGTATTTTGGATCTGCTTACAATACATGAAGCCTCTGCATGTAACCTTCGTAGCCCAGAGACTTAAATTAGATTAACAAGTTTCTCAGATTTGATGGACAGGTTCAACATCTCACAGATGAATTCTAATGCATTCTTCACGTGTTTCAGGGTGAAATTTTCAAGAGATTTCAATGCATTCTGCTTCAGCAATTTCCCTGTATCCCACCGTGGTTAGCCTTGGATTCTCGCTGTTGTGAATGGCATTCTATAAGTATCAGAAGATGCAGGGACATATAGGGCTATTTTAAATCATTTCATAGAATTTCTTTTATTTATGGTGTGTGATTATCCCTTATAATTAAACTTTAGCGTTTATTATTATTATTGTTTTCAGGTAAACATTTTAATACTAAGCACAATTTGTTGAAAATAAAGTAGCATAACATTTATTTGAGTGATGGGATGAATAGTTAACAATTAAATGTAGACTATAAAATATTACATATAAAGTTTAGTTCTTAAAAAATTCAAAAATAAAATATAAAACTGAACTTTACCAGCTCCTTGTTTCTAGAAATAAATGTTGGAATGAAAGGTTCTAAACTCTAGATGGTGTCCTTTAGCTTGTGAAATCTCAAAAGAGGTTTGGATTATTAACATACAGGCAGAAATTACCTTTATGTTAATTCAGTAAACATGATAAAGATAGATAATAAAAATGGCAGGATATTCCACTTATGGGTATATGTAGTAATCATGTTGAGATTTGCTGCTGCTGGTGGGGTTCAAGCACCACAGCACAGCACAGCATAAATTCATTACCTAAGAGAACTGTTCAGTCATGGGTCCCTAAATGTAGGACACCAGTGACAAATTTACTACATCATACTGTGTGTAGAGGTTAATAATAAAATAACATATTTGAACTTCTAAAGCAGGTGTCAGAAATGTTGACCCCCTAAAAAGTTTTCGAATTACATGTACTATGATGCCTAGTCACCTCATTGACGTCCAACGCGAGTGACCCTGCGCAAACCCAGCGCGAGCGCAAGTTCGTGCGCGCATCCCATACTTATCATTGTGAGCGCCAATGCGTTAGTGCGCTGGTACACGGATGGTATTCCAATGTTCGCGCAACGAAAGTTTGCGCGCATTTTCGGAACGTCTTTGAAAAGCAGATGGTAACTGTAAGTGTGATCGTTCTGGGCTAAACGAAATACACCAGCAGGAAAAAAAAATACAGCAAGTACAGTTACACATTCTACACATACCCAAACATTAAAATTTATAAATTGTGTCATTGTTAATTTTTTCTTTTTTTGGCTGGTGGTTGTTAATTTTTTTTTTCATTTTTTTTAGTTTGTAAATATTTTATTGGAAATGGGTGATTGATGTTGGCTGAATTACGTGACAAATCCCGTGACAAAACAGTCTGCCCACCGATTCCTGCACACAACGTTCATTTGCGAACGGCTTTGCGCGTCGGATTTGCGCACGAAAAATCTTTAAGGAAGAAAAAATGCGCTCGGATCGGAATACCACGTTAATTTACGCGCGATAATGTTTTTTGTGCGTAAAAAAAATTGTGCTGCACGAGCGCAATTGCGCAGAGAATGTAATAGAGCCCTGAGTGTCTGAACATTATGGGAAGTGTAGTTTCAAAACAGCTTAGAGATCAAGGTTGCTGACCCCTGCTCTAGAGGAACAAAGGTATATGACGCTTTATATTTGTATCAATCCACAAATTCCAATAAAAATGCTTGCTATATCTGCCTCTGTACTCTGTAGGGGCTCTATTAAATTCATCACGCAAAAGCGCACGCGCAGCGCTATTTTTTTTGCATGAAGCGTTAAACGTTAACGCGTGAAAATTAACGGTGGTATTACAATCCGTGCACATTTTTTCATGTGTCAAAAAATAACGCGCGGAAAAAAGAGACGCGTAAAAATGCGCGCGCCTTAATGTTGCGTGCAGAAATCGGTGCGCCGACTGTTTTTTAACGCTATTCAGCCAATCAGAATTAAGAACCGCAATTGTCTCCCGTTCAGTTTTTGACAGTTTTTGCCTGTCAAAATCAATCTGAGTATATATGCTGCAGCAATAATAAAAACACACACAACTTCTCCATTTTATTGTTTGGGTATGCATAGAATGTGTAACTATACTTTGCTGTATTTTTTTTTTGGGCTGGTGTATTTGGTTTCGGCCAGGACGCTCAGATTTGCCTTTACCACCAGCTTTTAAAATAATGCGCGCAAACGTTGTCCGTTAAAATTTGCGCATAGATTGTAATACCATCCGTTTACCAGTGCCCAAATGTTAAGTATAGGACGCGCAACGTACATTACGCTAGCGCAGGGTTCGCGCAGGTTCTCTCGCGGTAGACGTTAACGCACATTTTTTGCGCGGACATTGTAATACGACATCCTGCCCCAGGGTCTTTCCCCTCGCATTAATGCATTTTTGCGCACGCATTAACGTTTGCGCGAAGTAGTTAATAGAGCCCTAAGTCTTTACGTGTATTATTGGAAGATATGAAATTTTAGCCACATTGGAAGTTCTCGTATAAAAAAGCTAAAGCCGTAAATAATAGAGCTTTTGCATCGACAAAAACACTCACACTCTTTAATGCCATAATTAATGACTTAAATGACTTTGAAGACGCGGCTCTTCTAATCATTTTTAAGTACACGAACAGACTGACATTTCTTAATATTCTCCTATAAAAATTGTCTATTTTCATAACAAGGGTGTCATTTTCTGGTATGCAGATGACAGTCCGTTCAATAGATTTGACTGATCATGTTTTACACGATCACACCTGATTTTACGATTTATATGGATGATTATTAGATGGACTTAACCCTTCAATGTGCCATCTGGCATTTTTAAGGGAACTGTTAATAATGTGGACAATATAATCTATGTATTATTATTATTATCATTAGAAATATTTATACATCCATTTTTTTAGAATGAACTGATTTAGTTACGGTTACCCAACTTTATGATAGATTTTTTTTCAAACTTTGAAGAATAATGCTGAAATGGTCATACTAGCAGGGTTATCCAAAGAGATTCGAAAAGTCACCGCACGTTCGGTGACTTTTCGTTCTCTTCAATTCGGTTCCTTTTGCCGATTGCATTTCGGTGACCCTGCGGTGTATTCAGCAAACACCACAGGGTCCCCGAATTGCAGGGAAAAGCTGCCGAAAACCTGACGAAAACTAACCGAATGCACGCTGAAAACAAGCAAAAACATCTGGATTAACCTTCGAAGAAGCTGAACAGGAGCCGAACAGGAGCCGAACGGGAGCCGAATCACACAGAGCCGAAGCAGCTGTGACGTAGAGGAGGCAGTGAATAAATTAGAAAAACCATTTGTATGAATCTGGGAAAATGAAACGCTGTTTGCAAAGAAACTACTGAGCGAAAATGTCTGAAATTTTCACAGGAGGTCCAGGGAATGATAATAAAGAGGGCTGTTACAAAAAAAATAAGCAAACTGAAAAAAACAATCAAAAAAAAATCGGACTTTTAAATTTTTTTAAAAAAATTCTGAAAAATGCTTAAAGTATCCCCATAAAATCTATAAATAAAGAGACTTTTTGCTGCAGAATTTTATAATGAACGGTTTATTAGATATTGAATTAAAACAGGAATATTTTTAACATTGAAGTCTATGGGATTCTCCTGAATAAATTTGCCGAATTAAACCACCGAATGGCAGGGCATTAGGGGAACCTTTCACTGCTGGTTTGTGTTCTCTGAATAGCCGAAGCAGTGCTTTTTCCTGGGGATTTCTCTGCCCTCGAACAGGGACCGAACAGGCACCGTATGTGCAGGCAATTCGACAGGATTTGGCGAATTGCCTGCTCTCTGGATAGCCGAATGGCCAGGAAAAGTAACCGAACGCTGATTTTCAGCGTTCGGTTACCTTTCTCAAGCAATTCGAATCTCTTTGGATAACCCTGTAGGTTTGCACAGTTCTGACATCTAATACTTTAAGGGAGCTAAAATGTTTTTTGTTATAAAAATGCTTTAATATCCAATACATATGAATATTTTATATTTCAAAACCTAATTAAAAGTAACCGAATTTAACACAAAGCCACCAATGTGGTGAAGAACATTTAATTTTCCAAGTCAATATGCCGATTCATGTTCTTTCTCTCTCTTCTATATTCATCTGAAGATCATTCAGGATATACAAACAAAACCTCAACCTTTTCAATTCCACGAATTTGTAACTGCTATTTTTGTATTGCAAAATTATTAAAAACAAAAACCAGCATAAAACCCTCATTTAAATACATTGTAAATGCAAGAAAAAAGCTAAAAGGAGCAGCCCCCATCCTCCATGAAACATTGGGGGTTATTCAGAGACCACTGAAATGTTGCCGACATGGGGTCCCCAGAGTGCAGGGAAAACCCGCCGAACACCCGCCAAAATCCCACCGAAAAAATGTGCTGGAACTGCCGCAAAAAACACACTGAACATGCCAGAATAAGCGGACGAGACGCTGATCACAGCGCAGTGACGAACGTGGTAAAAGAAAAAAAAACAATACGCTTGAAAGTTTCAAAATTGAAACGCTGTTTGCAAAAAAACTACTGAATGAAAATGTCTGAAATTTACATATAAGGTCCTATGAATGATAACAAAAAGGTCTGTTAGATAAAAAAGAAAAAACGCTTTTAAAAATTAAAGGAAAAACAATTTTGCTGAAAAAATCCCAAAATGCCTAAAAGTTCCTAAAAAATCTATAAATAAAGAAACCTTTTACTGCAGATTAAAATAATAAACAGTTTATTAGCTATTGGATTAAAACGGGACAATTTTTAACATTGAAGCCTTTGAGGTTCGCCTGAATAAACCTGCCGAATGAAACCACCGAACAACAGGACACTGTTGCAACTTTTCACTGCTGTTCGGTGTTCTCTGAATAGATTGACCATCACTTCTCTATGGGGCATTTCAATGCCTTCGAACAGGCACCGTATGGCTGGCTGTTCGCCAAAATTTGGCGAACTGCCTGCTTTCTGAATTGCCAAATGGTCCTGAAATGTCACCGCACGTGGATATTCCCTGTTCGGTGACATTTCGGAGCCAGTTCGTCTCTCTCTGAATAACCCCTAAAATCTTTACAGTCAGGGAAACAGCATAAAACAGGGAGAACTCTGGGATTGCTCACTGCTGCTGTACAGGGATAAGACTCTGGGGTTGTAATTGTTGACTACCCTGTCTAATACAGGTACAAGGTGTTACTATAATTTCCAAATACAGGTAATATGCCACATACAGATATTATTTTTACATACTATTGGTATTTTTTGGAAGCTGCATTACTGATAATCTCATTAAGATCACTATAAATCCCTAAAAACAGGAGATGACCATTTCTATTATTTTGTCTTTATCATGTGTACTTGATTTGACACAAAGAGCATATCTGCCTGTAGGCTGATAATGCTGATCTCATGTGAAACTGTGAAAGGTAACAAACATCATCTAGAGTTTAGAACCTTTCATCCCATTCCCAGAAATATTTCTGTAAATAATAAACAAATAGATGAGAAAACAAAAACAGGCAAATTTACATTATTTTAATCCTCTACTTATCTCAGAATAAAATCTCTAAGCAAAATTGTTATTTTACCATATATTTCATTTGTTAACTATGCATCCCATGTGTCAAATAAATGTTATAATAATATATTTTTCAACAAAGAGCACTTAGTAGTGAAGAGGTTAAAGAACAAAATTAAATTATAATTTATTTATCTTTTCTTTTTTAGGATTTGTTAGTCTGTGTTTATAGTTTTCTCTACCTGAAAAAGGGAAAAAGGATCATATAACAGGTGTAAAGATCTGAAAATACTTATTGGTAAATTGTTATTATTAAAACCATATGTTAGGGAAACAATAATACATTATATATTAGCTTTTATGTTTCTGATTGAAAAAGTAAACTTTTCTATTTTATTTTATCAACAATATCAAAAGCCTTCACAGATCTCAATGAGTTCAGACACAATCTCACTCTCATTGTTTTCCAGAGGGTTATATTGTGTCTTTTTAACCTTCCCCACATCAAAGTGGTTTGAGGGCTTTGTTTTTCAAACTTACATTAGTCACAACTGCATTTCATTTCAATTCGATTCTAATTCAGCTGCAAGTTCTCTGTTCTACATAACTGAGTGATGGCTTTGCTAGAATTGAAAAGGAAGTGACATATAGCCACTTACATTTTTAATGCCAAATTTGCTTGTGGTGATTTATTCAGAATAGAAAGAGTATCACAAGCACTAATATGAGTTTTTTGTGTTTTTTTTTATATAATGGCAGTCCAGAAACCTGCAATCTAAAGGGGAATAAAAGATATGATCATTAACCCCTTCACTACCAAGCAATTTTTGTTGATTTTTTTTTATCATAACATTTATTTGAAACATGGAATGTGTCGATAACAATTAAATATAGGGTGAAATAGAAGTTTTGCACAGAAATTGTTAATTTAAGATTGTTATAAATTAAAATAATGTTATTTGCTCAATTTAATTTTTCATTTATTCGTTGATCCTTTACAGAAATATTGCTGAAATGTAAGATTCCGAGCTCTAGATTGTGTCCCTTATCATCTTTATAGTGATAGTAATGAGATTATTAGCAATGCATTTTCCGCAATACAGCAAAAAATATAAAAATATCTGTTTGTGACATAATGCCTGTATATGTAAATTACAGTAACACCTTGTATCTGTATTGCACATGGGTTTTCACTCATTATAACTAGGGATGAGCCGAACACCACCCGAGTTCGGTTCGGGCCCGAACCCGAACTTTCCATATGTTCGGGTCCGAACCCGAACCCGAACTCGAACTCCATGCAAGTCAATGGGGCTCAAAATTCGGTTTTTAGAGTGCCCTTCAAGAGGGCATATATGCTAGATATTTACCATAAAAGGTGTATGGGGGTCCGGGTAGTGCCCTGGGGGACAGGAAACAAGGACAAAAAGTTTAAAAAAAACGTTATTAAAGGGACAGTGAGTTTTCCATGAAATAAGGGTTAAAAATAAAAACTAAAAATTCCTTCAAATATCGTGCCTAGGAGGTCCCCATAACCTGCCCGTGAAGTGGCGGATTTCTAGGATGTATAGAAACACTTAAAAACAAAAAAAATTACGTTTCAAATGATGATAAACAGTTTTCCTTTAATCTATCCATAAACAACTGCTTGGGGCGGCAGTCTGTATGAAAAGAGGAGACATTTTCAGACACGCAGAAAAAGTTTACTGATTTTTTGGCGGTGAAAAGCAGGAGAATGGAAAATTCTAGACCAAATAGCCGATTTGGAAAGTGAGATAAATGGGAAAATTTTCTGGTTCGGCTATTTTGACCTAGAATTTTCTCTTCAGTCATTCTCCTGAGTTTCACCTTTCTCTGAATAACCCTGTCAGCGTTATTCAGAGAGCAGTGAAGAGCAGGAGAATGACTGGAGAATGGAAAATTCTAGGTCAAAATAGCCAAACCAGAAAAATTCTCCCATTTAGGCTAGGGTCAGACTAGCGAATTTTTAAAGTGCGTTTAGGCGCACTTAATCACGGCCGCACTAGCAGCAAATGACGGGCAATGACGGCCAATATACGAAGTACGGTCGCACGAAAGTCCGGCTGCGCAACGCAAGTGGAAAATGAATGCATTTTTTCGAGAACGCAGAACCGCTAGTACGGACGTACAGAGAGCGTGCGTCCACTAGCGGCGTGTGTGCGTGATTTGGAGACATCAGACCCTGCTCATGTCTGGCCAACATAACGTCCAGACACCCAAAGTTTCCTGGTTTGTATCCGTAAAAAATCACGCACAAAAATGTGCATCGTATGACCGTTTTCGCACATTCCGTGAAAAAATACGGCAATGCGTTCAGATGCACTTTTTAACGGTCGCTGTGAAAAATGCGCTAGTCTGACCCTAGCCTTATCTCACTTTCCAAATTGGCTATTTGGTCCAGATTGTTCTCTTTTCCTGCCATTCTCCTGGTTTTCACCTTTCTCTGAACAACCCTGAGAGAGAGGTGAAAGCCAGGAGAACTGGCAGGAGAAGAGTACAATCTAGACCAAATAGCCGATTTGGAAAGTGAGATAAATGGGAGAATTTTTCTGGTTTGGCTATTTTGACCTACAATTTTCCATTCTCCAGTTATTCTCCTGCTTTTCACCGCTCTCTGAATAACCCTGTGAATGTTTAATCCCGTGGTGAAAAATAACATTGCTGTTAAAAAGCGGGCAATGAGGAAATTTTGTATTTTTTCACACAGCAGTTAAATGCAGCATATTAGGAAGTTTTAGGAGGGAAATTACTCACTCAGACCAGAAGCAGACACCCCACACCTTCATTCTACATAAAATGTATCAAGTTGATTAGACCAGACTAAAACATCTGTTGTTGTTATGCCGTTTGAAACAAAAAAAGGTAATTTAGAGGTGAGAATCTTTGCACCTAGACATTAGTTTTTAATTCAATATCTAATAAACCGTTGCTTATAATATTCTGCAGTAAAAAGTCTCTTTATTTCTAGATTTTTTAGTATTTTTTAAGCATTTTTTATACTTTTTTAAAAATTTCTTTTTTTTTCGAACTCAAACCGAACACACCCAAAAAGTTTGAAGTTCGCGAACTTTCGAACTGCCAAAGTTCGGGCCGAACTCCGAACCGTCCGAACCCGAACAGCTCATCCCTAATTATAACCCCCTGAATCTTTCACTGTACAGCAGTGAGTGACCCCAAAGATCTCCCTGTATTCTGCCCTCTCCCTGGCAGCTGTAATGCAGCAGTAATCTATTTGAAATTTTTGTTACAGTGAGGACTGTGGCTCTATTTGCAGATGTTTTTATGTCTCTTCATGGTGCTTGGAGATCTCTAAAATAAAGGATTTTATTTCTCTACAGGGATTTACTGTTTTGTCTTTTGATATGCTAACGAGTGCTTTTCAATGCATTACACAGCAAAATCGAGATAACTTTATTTTGGGTGTGAAGGGGTTAAACGTCCCTAGGAAGGGTATGGGGCAGTTTGTTGTGTATCGTGTTTTGGTGCTGGAGCACATTTTAATTTTAATCGATTTTTGAGATTGCTGGCATTTATAAAACGACTGAGAAAAAGTACAAACATAAAAAGAATATAAAGAGACATTATCAAAGGAAGATGAATTTTTGATAATCAGTTGGTTTCAGAAATTATATAGTAAGGCACTTGTATGTGTATGGATGTAGAGACATTTATGCTATACCTAGGGGCAAAGAAACCCACATACTCTGAGAACCTGTTTATAGAAATCTTGTATCTTTTGTTAAAAAATAATCCAGTTGCCAAATAGAAGACCATAGAAGTGGAACATAAATATTGCATTTTCTGTGCTTGTTTAAATGAATGACAGTGAAATGATGAAAGGGAAAATTTGAACATTTAATAATACGTCTGAGCGGTATTTAAATTTATTTTGTAATTCACTTTGTTCTCATTGCAAGTGTATTACCTCCCAGACAGATTTTTGTGTTTCTTCTCCATACAGTTGGGAGAAACGCATTATAGAATTCCTGCTACACAATGTTCTGTGTCTACAGAATCTCTAGGACTGGAAGGGATGTTCTGTCTGCAATTTAATAAACCATCCTCTAAACATACCTTCACCCACAGGGGAGACAGAACCATGGAATATTTAAAAATTTAAGAGCTGAGCATGTCTGAAAATATGTTTATACTGTATTAAACAATGTGCTCCATTCACAGCAGTCATCCTGGTTTTCTCCCTTTGAGGACATAGATGATTCATCACAGGCAGTATTGTCCTTTATACAGATCTCAGTGAGTTTCTTTGCAACATGTGTAAAGCCAAAGACACTGTAGACAAAACTGTCTACCCTTCAAAGACTCCTCAAAGACTCCATAATGTTGGTCATAAATTTGCATTTTGATTCATACACTATTACTCTTTCTGTCCTTTTGTCTATATTTTTAATTTATAATCTTCATCATCCTTGTCTGTCTGTCTGTCTATGTGTTTATACCTGTCTTTCTATCTAATGCTAAATCTAATATCTATCTATCATCTCTGTATGGTTTATCTATCTATCTATCTATCTATCTATCTATCTATCTATCTATCTATCTATCTATCTATCCGTGACCTTGAATTTAATCCTAAATCTAATATCTATCTTTTTGTCTATCCCTGTCTTTCTATCTAATGCTAAACCTCTAGTAATTGTCCTTTGGCAAGACACCTAATGGTACATACTTGCCTACCACACAATGTCGGCTGTGGAGTCCAGTGGTAACATCTCTGCCCCTCGGCCATAGAGAAGCAAATCAAAATACCATTCAGCACATCCCACAAATACAACTGTGAAGTCTCGACCTTACGAGAAGCGGGTTCAACCTAACCACCAGGTCGCCGATCTACAATCATGGAAAACTGACTCGATCCCACTCAGAAGACGCCACCAGCCAGTGTCCTTGGCAACGATATGCGCCTACCTCACAAAATACTTGTACATCTCATAGATAGTAAATTCCCTTGGGAACAGGGTCCCTCTGAATCAGGTCGTATCATCCATGTGTGGTATTCTAATGTGTGAACTCCTTGTACACTGATCTTGTAAAGCGCTGTTGAATTTGTGGCACTAAATAAATAAAGGATAATAATAATAAAAATCTCTATCTATCTACTCTTACATCTCATATCTGTCTACTGTATCTTTCTACCCATCCATCTATAAATCTATCTCTGTCTAATCTTATAACTAATATCTGGCTAATCCATCTTTATATTTTTCTAGAGGTCATGTATCTATAGGTCATCATTTGCATCCATCTCTGTGCATCTACCTATCTCTCTAGCAACCATCTATATATCACGTCATCATCATCATTATTATCCATCTCTGTGAATCTATCATCCATCTTTATCGGTCTATCATCTCTCTATATATCTAAACTGTCTATTTTATATGTATATTTCTCTATCTAGCTCTGACTATCTAATCTAACAAAATCTGTGTATTTTATTAGTCATCATCATCCGCTCTCTGCATCTATCTATTTATATATCTATTTAATCCTATATCTAATACCTGTCTGATGATTGATCTATAGATCTCTCTAATGACCATCTATCTATATATCATCATCATCATCATCTCTACATACACCTATCTACATAACTATCTGTCAAAATCTATCATCTGTTTATCTATTTTCTATTTGTCTTACTAACATCAGTTTCTAAATAATGTGTTTCCCAGATGCAGCCATTTATAAGCGTCCTGCCACTTTAAGAACTTTACACTTTCTTTTAATCCTGCTTCACATTTATGATACAATGACAGAATTATAATAAATAGCAATAGCTGTTTGCCAGAAAGTGAATAATCAGTCAGCATATAAGATCACAGATAAATGGACAGGTTTTTGTCTTTTCCGGCTTTTCTCTCTTGTCATAGATCATCACACCCCATCTTTAATTTATTTGCAGCAATTCTGACTTCCCATTTTCCCAGCTGCAGTTTACAAGCCGAACTCCTTGATTAATAACTCGCCTCTCTTCCTTTTTAACACTGTCATTCATTTCAAAACTCCGAGAGTCAGTGACAGCGTTGCGTTGTCATCGAGGGTCTTGTAGAGACGAGAGGCACCGCGGATAGAAGTGATATTTACCGATAGAAGTTTGACGGTGTTTAGGCGCCAGCGCATCTCCTGGCTTTCTGAAAATATATATTGAAATTTACACTGGACTTTCCGTTAGTGCTTTTCCAGCTTTTGTTCTAGGAGTTGAAGATCATTAAATAATGCTCCAGCACACCTAAAGCATCCACGGCAGGATTAGATACAAAGCACGGGCTCTGAGGGGGATAAACAATTTATAGTTATTTGGCTTTCGGTTAAATAGGTCCTGACACTGCTAGAGTTTGTGCTTCATCACCGAGGAAAATTCCGAACGTTTTTCAATCATTAGATAAAGACCTTGGTTTACATTCACAAAATATATATATATATTTTTTTATGTATTATTTTTATTTTTTTATATTTTGCTGTTCAAACAGATTTCTCAGCATATTAAAAGAAATATTTTCTTCCAGGTGTAATTTTGTGTTCTGTGTCTCTTACATTAAAATTTAAACCATTTTTTTAATGAGTTAATCTGCTGCAAAAGCAGAATACTAAATTTACCATTAAAGAAAATGCATTTCAGGTACTCAGGGAGTCCCAGCACATATATACAGTTATATATATATATATATATATATATATATTGGGGGAAACCATCAGCTTTGTAGGTCTGTCACAGTGGCCAGGGACAGCCAAGGGGTGGGGAGAAGAATGGGCACTCATGACACCATGACCAATTAAATTAACCTTAATGGTCACAGTGGTTAGAGTGTCCCTTTTATTATTAATGAATGACAATAAGTCACCCACCGATGACCGGTCGCACTCAAGGAGAAAATAACGACTCAACACAATAATGACACCAACTACTGAACTGTGGAATGATATATATTTATTATCGGCCACAGCTCAAACCCCACCAAATATAAAATAAACATATAAACAGTAAAAATAATAGACGGTGCTGACAGGGTACTCCACACTTCCACCATACCTCTCCTAAACCAACTTAACTCCGCTCCCATCTCCCATACTTCTAATCCACCAAATTCCACCTTAAATCAAGAAACCCTACCTCAGCACTGCCTACCAACCCCCGCTGTGACATAGGGGAAAAAATTAAAAAACCCAATACCCCAACCAAAACCCCAATACAAAGCTCTAAATAAATGGAGGGAGGGTGGGGATCTCGTTCCTTCAGTTACCTCAGGAGAAAAAGGCGCGCAGAGCCACTGAGCACACGCCTTTTATACCCTCCTGAAAACTCCGCCCCTCTCTTTCCCGCTCAATCTCACTCTATCACGCTCTAAGTCTACACTATCTAAAAATTTCTCCTTGCGTCCTGGCATCAGGGGCAACTTAAGGGCCCTCCGCCTGAGTTGCTCCAGGCCTTCAATACATGCCTTCATGCAATAGCATGACAAAAATGTGCAGCAAAAACTGTTGTTGGCCAATAAAGAGGCAGATGGCAATTCTCTTCACAATATGTTTTTACATTTGCTTTACCTACTTTTTTTTAATCCTGGTATTAAAAAGGGAGACCTTAATGTATATACATTTTAGATTTACAACATAAATAAATATTAGTGAAATATATTTGGCTAATCGTGATATTTGGCTAATAGTGATTTGACTGTCTCCACAGTCAGTGTAGCTATTATATATCTATTACTATAAATATATATTTATATATAGAATATATTCCTGGTTTGTTATATATATATATAAGGTAATGACTTGTCTCTTTTCACTTAAGATGTATTTAAAACAAATTGTACTTTTAAAACCAGGGTTAGACGAGTGTCATTGAAAAGCGGAAGGAACGTCCATGAGACATCCACTCGACGCCCGTCTGGCCACCTCGCTGAGTGCAGTTAGTGCGCTCAGCGCTGCAAGACTCGATACTCCTATGGCGAATCGTGCTTTGCTGCTCAGTAAACATGCGTCCTAGCGCTTTGACGGAGAGGCTTTCGAGACATCCGCAGCACGGCTGCAGTTGCACGCGCAACTCGTACGCACGCAACAGCGTGTGGCCGGGCCGTCGCCTCTTCTTCAGGTCTGGATGCTATACTGATCAGTATCCTAGAATTGAACATTAAGACATTAAGGGGCACACAGGGGTTAGATGTAGTAAATGGTGAGAGTCAATTTTTTTTCTTATTATTTTTATTATTAGACCTTTTTATTATTATTCATAGGACCTTATATGTAATTTTCAGGCATTTTCATGCAGTAGATTTTTTGCGAACAGCTTTTAAATGTTGTGGTATTTTTTTTTTTACCCCATTTGTTGGCTTGTCAGCTTTCTCTGGCGGCTGGTCAGTGCTCTGTTCAGCGGATTGTCGCCTATTTTTGGATGCAATCAGCGGTTTTGTCAGGAGCGTTCGGCCTTTTTTCGGCAGTTTTTCGGATTACTTCGATTTTTTCTGTGACGGTTTTGCGGCGGTTTTTGTGTCCAAATCAGCGGTTTTGCAGCAGTTTTTCGGATGCGGTCAGTGGCTTTTCCCTGCACTTCGAGGACCCTGCTGTGAATGCTGAATTCACTGCAGGGTCGGGGAATTTGATTTGAAGGTGGAATTTCGGTGCTCTTTGAATAACCCTGTATATATTCCCGTATACATACACTTATGTTCACCTTTGGCTTGACCATTTGCGCTGTAAACCATACAGCGCCGCTGTAAACCATACAGCGCCGCTATAAGACCTTATTCCACAAACATACACTGTGGTGACATTTGAAGAATCCGCACCCTTGGGCAATTTATTGCACAAACCATGCCTTAATTTTTCCAAGGGTTGTCTTGCACACTGTGCAAAAAACTATAAATGGTGCAATATTCTATTGGAAATAAACATAGCAAAGCCCACGCACAGACTATCAGACTATTATGTTTTACACCCCCCCCCCCAGGAGTGACAGTTCTGCTTTAATAAAACAGACAGATAAGGATAGAGCTAAATTATGCAGTTCTGCTCTCCAGCTGTCATAATCATGGAAATGTCATTTCTCCTTGAATGTAGACAACAGACACATTTTTAAAACAAGACATGGGTAATGGAGACACATCTCAATGCCGTTACTAACCAGTGAATCTGGATGTTTCGGGGGACCAGATTTACAATATGTGCACTGCATAAGCTGTGCTGGAAAGAAATCTCTTTCTCATCTGTGATCTGATCCCTCAAACAACAAAATATTTGGGGGAAACACAATGTTGCAACTGTGATATTCAGTAGAGAACAATTTACTATTCAGTGGATATAGTCCCAGATGATCTTGGATTGCAACGCTCATCATCATAATTCATACAGAGCTGTATCTGGAGGTGTTAAAGCTGGGGAAGTGGAATTGGTCTTCAAACAGGTGACATTCAGATGGAGTGTTTGTTAGCACATTAAGGTGCAGGTTATGCACAACAGTGAAATCTAAATTACTAGAACACAATTTATTGAATCCACTTCCAGTGTTCCATTTCTCATGTGCGAAAAAAGGCGTCTTGTAGCTAAATTTACCAATATTTGTGCATTTTACTCATTTTTCATTTCAAACATGTAAACCTTCGTGTAATCGCTTGGGGACGCCCTCTGTCATTGTCAAAAAAACCTGTGCCTGCAAATCCCTGTTGAACGGAACTTGCCATCCTCCGAGCGTTGTAAAGCTGATGATGGTAAGGAAGCAGAGCGTTTCATATCAGCACGGGGTCTTCAAGGGACACAGTGGGCTTTATTCACTTAACAGAGTGTTCAACTCGTGCCAGAAATTACTGATGCAGAATGTAGACTGCTCAGATTAATTCTCCAAATCAGATAGGTTTTATCATGATTTATTTTTTTAAATAAATCTTCTGTTTTAAAGGGACGCTATCACCAAAAAAAGGAAATGTCATTATTTTGTTTATTTTATGTTGCTGCTTTGTTTTCTCTTGTACATTTAGTGCTCTGTATGAGTCACTGGGATATTTAGTGTTGTAAACTGCCCCCCGCCCAGTGTCTTTCCATAACTTGCTCTTCACTCTGCGGCAATGGCCATACAATGGAGTCTATGGGTTGGTCACTGTCTCAATCTCATTGTATTGTGTGGGATGTATTCAAAGGACATCACCAGGGGGTAGATTAGATGTCTTTTAAACTCCCCATTTTATCTCATTCAGCTGCCATCTCTTATCTTGAGTAGCCTGAAGAATAAAAGTCCCCCCCTGTAGCCTCATCTAAAAATTCCCTCCTTAATCTCATTAAACTGATAAATACTGTAGATTAGATAAACTACAGAAGTAAAGAAAAACCTTTGGTAAATGTTGCCACGTGGGGAAAAATCAGCAAAATGGTAGGGAGATAAAAAAAAAGAATTTGATTTTTCTGTTGAACATGCAATTACTTCAAACAAAGCTAAATAGCAGAGTGCATTTTAGACGTTTCTTTTTATTTGTAATGCACAAGTAATCTAGGTACAGCTTGAGTAAGTGGTGGTGTCCCTTTAATCTTCTGTGTCATTGTGGCATGTAATTATGGCACTGGTACTACAAGGATAATGCTATCCCCCAAAAAATGATATATATTTATATCTATTTACCTCAATCTATCTAGATTATATTATAAATATACATATAGATGGATAGATTTCTTTTTGTTTACAGGTGTGACATACACAACAATGGCTCCTATTCCAGCTGAGCCGTTAATAGGGTGTCACACATGGAAAATAATAGTCGTTATTTATTTGCATCTTCCTAGTCACTGGTAGCATTAGAGTTGCCAGATCGGACATATTTTACTGGACACATATAAATATTTCATTCAGACGGTGAGTGCCTGGAAATGTGCTGCCCTGCAACATGTATAATTCATATTATGCAGGTAGGAAATTAAGGCAGCTCACCTGGGCTTCCTTTCTGATTTCTTACCTGCAGCATATGGATTATACATACTGCAGGGTGGCATTTTTCATGCACTGGCCATCAACATAAGTAAATGATCGTGTCCAGGAAAACATGGCCGACCTGGCAACCCTAGGTAGACCAGTGAAAGCCTTCCGTATGATTACATGTAGCAGATCTTACAGAGCCTGTAGAAGGACACTGACACCGAGAGCTATTATTTCCTAGTGTCCTTATTGACGTTTCGGTCCACCAATCAACACAGACATTACAGATGACAAAGCCTTGTTTTAGATGGGTAACTGTTCACACCCAGGACATACTTGAAAACGAGAGAAATCTCAATGTATCCTTCTTGGTAAAATCCTTTCTTAAAAAATAAAAAATATCTCTTTCATACTCCTTATGGGATGTAAGTGGTTAAGCTGTGTATAGGTGTCACTGCGTTCCCGATAATACAGGTTTGTAAACATTTCACAGTTGCCTAAATATAATCTGAATATAAACCTAATGGTAAAATACGAAAAATGCTATCAATATTTTATTTCACATAACCGATTACAAGCAATCACGCCTGAAGCAGGAAAAAAAAGAGCAGCAGGATTCACTTTGCTTTGAAATCTTTTTTTTTCTTGGTGCTGTAGCTGGCCACTAGAGGGCAGCATTCCCAATAAAAATAAAATAAAACACGCTTTAAGACAATTGCTTTTTTTTATTATTGGTTCACAGCCATTTCAATATATAGATTGAACTATCCATGGAAACAAGTGATTATTTCTGTGAGTCTGTGTATCCAATATAGAGAAAAGAGACAACAGGGGGTTAGTCTTGGCATGATATCACTACAGTCATGCTAATACTCGATTCACAAGTACCTGCTCAGCATTGCCTCTAAATGATTTTCTATTTATAGTGGTTTTTGAACGAGCAGTGTTTTGAGGATTTAACCCATATTGCTGTCTGAATCTATTCCAATGCACCGGTTTGGTCTGACAGTAAATCGTGTGCTATTTTCTTCGTTCTTGCTTGTTTTCTCGTTGAACGGCTGCTTTTTATTTATTTTTTTAACAGTTGTCTTTTATTTTTTTCTTAAGCACGTTAAGCTAGTTTTATTTTTTTAAAGACTTTTATAAGCTTTTACACACATCGAGACTTTGATCAAGCCTCAGTTTGGGAAGCTGATTTTTATATACTGTATCTGACAAATCATAATTAATAGGTGCGATAAGTCAATAAGTAGAATAAATCGCCTGCAATTTAAGGGCGCACATTTTTGGTCAAAGCTAAAATGTAGGTCATCAATAAGGCTTTAGGGTGGTAGAGAATGTGTTGTATGGAGAGACCGATCATAAAATGAGTCCCTATAGAAAATACATGGAAAAATGCCCAAGGTTGTACCCTTGGAACGCGTATTCAATTGAAGGATGGGTGTAATGATGTATGAGGGATCTGAGTCACTGGATATATAGATCTCCACTCAACTGCACATGTAATGTTTCTTATACTTTGCTACATCTACACCAAGAGGTAGTTCTGGCAACATTTCAATATTGTGTAAATGTATCACCTGTTTTGCTGTGTTTGCAGTGGACAGTGGATATGTTAGGTACATGGCTGGCATACAAATGCTGACAAGATCATCTAATCTATTAACTTCCTTTTTTTTTTAGAAAAAACCCTGAAAAAGGCACACGTTTTCTTTGTGAGTTTTTCTTCCGCTCAGCATACATCGTGTCCATTAATAAGTCTATTACTAAGGACCATGTACACATCATGAACCAGACAGCACTAAGCCTATTCCCTCTATCTTCTCATCTTAAAAAAATGGAATAAGAACATTGTATGAGGTTGCAACGGTTATTCTGCATATGATTTGAAGGAGGAAAAGAGCTGTCATATCTGTGCTTATACATGATTCTCCGTTGCTTCTCCATTATTGCCTAATAGGAGTCACAGTGGCTAATGGCAAAAACCTCATTTTCTCAAGTGTATTCCCCAGAGCTAGTGAGTAGGACCATCAGGGTCTATATATTCAGTAATAAAAACAACTCATAGGGTATAATCCCACAACACTAAATATATATATATATATTGCATAAAACCACTCACATGCGTGGCTAAACTTTGGCACCCGTTGTGTGCTGAAGAACTTGCTATATTGGAGTCCTCACCACCGATCATCCAAGAATCACATAGCACAGGCCTCAAAATTTCCAGTCGCCTGCTTGCATTTGGCGAGTGGAAATTACATGAGGGCGAGTGGGAATGCAGAGGCATGGCTGGATAGGGCTTAGGTGGGGCAACTAGTGGCGAGTAACTCTTAAGACCTGGCTAGTAGCTTGGGACTTGAAATTTTGAGGCCTGACATAGCACATAATAAGAAACATATAAATTAGACCAATGGTGCAAATTATGAAAACGTAAAATCCTAATTTAATGCATAAAAACAAACACAAAATAAAATCACAACTGGAAAAAATACAATCATAAAACCATAAATTTACCCCCAACTCTAAGGGGTTAGAAAAACACAATTCAAAAAGCTAGACCTGAGAGGGTCAAACGCTGGAGGGTATAAGCTGGTAGTCACGGCTCAACGCGTTTCATCCTTTTCGGACTTCTTCAGGAGAGAAAAATGTAATCTAAAAAGATCCCCTTGGGGTGGTGTGCCTTAAATTCTTCTTCTTTTGCAGATTGCATCCCACGACTTGTTTTTCCACAGTCTATATATTCAGTGTATTCCATATATCTACTTAGAACTTCTGGATTATGCTTATCCCTTTCGGATGTCCAGTCATTTCATTAGAAGCACTTTTTTGAAAAGGCAGCTTGATAGTTGTCCCACCAACGGGTGACGCATACACTGGAGCTATTGGCCATATCATTTATACTGTATATGTAGTAAAAGGCTTCTGGCAATCGTAGTGTTAATCACCTAATACTACCAATATTTCTGCATCTCATTCATCCCCATATCATACTATATACAGAACGCTGCCAGAATCATTTATCTTACTCAATGATCTTCTTCCTCTTCCTCCCTTTGCAAATTATCGGCTCCACATATCCTGCAAAATCAATGTTGAAATCCTTTCACTACACACTTTCGCGCATTCCATTGCATATCTGCTCTTATTACTAAGATCCGATGCAAGAAACAGCTCGCTGTGTTCTATTTTCCACCGATATGTATTCCGTTTAACTTAAATATATGAGCTGTTGGCTATCGTAGTAAATTTTACTATTTTCTCATGCTGTTATTTAAATGTAGCTTTACCCAAGGGATGTTAAAAGGCACACTGTTTTAGTAATTCGGACATGATAACGTTAACATATACAGGGTTATTCAAAAAGAGCTGAATTGTCTCCAAATTTGCACCAAACAGGGAATTTCCCTGTACGGTTCAATTTCGGGGCCATACGGCTATTCAAAGTGCAGGCAATTTGCCAAATATTGGCGAATTGCCAGCGAAATACGGTGGTGTTCAACGGCAGTGAACTCCCCATAGAGAAGCAATGGTTACTCTATACAGAGAACACCGAACAGCACCAAAATGTCAGTGAAATGCTGATTTTCGTTGGTTTCATTCGGCAGGTTTAATCAGGGGAATCCCATAGTTTTCATTTTAAAAATATTCCCTGTTTTTATTAAATATTTATTCAAGTGTTTATTCATTTTACTTGCAGCAAAAGTGTCTTTATTTATTTAATTTTCAGTATTTTTTAGGCATTTTTGGGGATTTTTTCTGCAAATTTCTTTTCCTATTTTTTTTTTAAATAGCGTATTTTTTTTCTGTAACAGATCTTTTTATTATTACTCATAGGACATGATATATTATTTGGTTTTAAAAGTTTTTTTCTTTTATTTTACTGCATTCGTCAGCTTGTCGGCTTTTTCCGGCGGCTCGTCGGTGCTCTGGCTGATCGTCGGCTATTTTCAGATATGTTCGGCAGTTTTGCGGCGGATCATCGGTTGTGTTTGGCTTTTTGTCGTTGGCCTATCGGATCGGTTTGATGTTTTTCGACGTTTTTTCTGGTCGATACGGCGGTTATGTGCCAGTTTTTCAGAAGCGTTTGGCGGATTTTTACTGCACTTCGGGGACCGTGCGGAGTATGCTGAATTAACCACAGGGTCGGCAGATTCGACTCCCTGAAGTGTGGGGAACGAAAGAGCGCCAAAATTCCACTGTAATTTCTCTTTGAATAAAATCTACAAAATCTACATTTAAGTTAAAGGGACACTCTAGGCACTGTAATAACCACTCACTGTTATTTGAGGGGGTCACAGTGACCGGAGTGCCCTTATCCATCTCCACCTTCTGAAGGGAGGGGGTTTCCGAAAAACTGGTTAAATGTGGGGCTTAGCACTGATTTCAGCTTCATGGATCAAAACCTGCATGCAGAACTCATTTCGGGACCCATTTTCCTGCAATGACACTAAATCTACCCCAGCATTGAGTGCCAGTGTATTGACTTGATGCTCACTCAAGGCTCCAGCCTCACCATTAGGCTGCAGCATACAGGAATCAACAACATGTTATGTCTGATGCAGTACTTAGGGAGCTCAATACTAGAATAAAGTGAGCTTAGAAATCTAAAGCATTCAAATGAGTGGGAAGGGGTGGGAGTGGAAGGGTCAGGTAGAGTTAAAATTTCTGCCCCTCCCATTTTAACCCTAGAGTATCCATTTAAAGTATTCTCAGTCATCGGCAATATTTGGTTTAACAGTTCCACTAGTTCCCCTGAAATGGTGAGATCCTTCCCTCCCATCCCAATGATTTGAAAATAAAATGACTATATCATTATCGTGTGAAGAATAACCGTCATTATGACGCGCAGAATTGATAGGTTAATAGGCTTTGTTTGAACTGTGAGTTCAAACCAATTTCCCTCAAGCCAAATCTCCATATTAGATTGGTGGAATAAATAAACTTCCCCAAAAGTAGAGACACTAATTAATAAGGAACTAATGATGTCAAAAGATTAATATGGCTGCCCTTGAAAAGCAGCAGATTCCCATTACTGGTTAATCAGCATTAGAGGCCTTGATACAGGTGTATGCCAACTATTATTCTAGTTCTTTTGTGGAACTGTGGGAAAGGGTTTCTGGGCTATATCTTCCTCCCTTGATTCGTTTCGTCACTGAGACATTTGATTCCAGTGCCCGGCTCTCCACTCCCTTCTTTTCAACTATCTTCCTCTTATAACCTTTTTACTACAGGTGGGCCCTTTTTTCTAATACAGGTTCTTCTAGGATGGTCAGTTTCGGCACGCTTCAATCTACTTTTTTCACTGCAGGGTATTTGGCATTGAGTCACTACGGCTTTTGTCCCTAACCCAATATATAAACACAAAATTTAAATTTACAATCTGACAACTATGTTTATCTATCTATCTATCTATCTATCTATCTATCTATCTATCTATCTATCTATCTATCTATCTATCTATCTATCTATCTCTCTGTCTGTCTGTCTGTCTGTCTGTCTGTCTGTCTGTCTATCTTTATGTCTGTCTGTCTATCTATCTATCTTTATGTCTGTCTGTCTATCTGTCTATCTTTATGTCTGTCTATCTATCTATCTATCTATCTGTCTGTCTGTCTGTCTGTCTGTCTATCTTTATGTCTGTCTATCTGTCTGTCTGTCTATCTTTATGTCTATCTGACTGTCTATCTATATGTCTGTCTGTCTATCTATCTATCTATCTATCTGTCTGTCTGTATGTCTGTCTGTCTGTCTGTCTATCTTTATGTCTGTCTGTCTATCTGTCTATCTTTATGTCTGTCTGTCTATCTGTCTATCTTTATGTCTGTCTATCTGTCTGTCTGTCTATCTTTATGTCTGTCTATCTTTATGTCTATCTGACTGTCTGTCTATCTATATGTCTGTCTGTCTATCTATCTATTTATCTATGTGTCTATCTATGGATACAACTACTTATTCTCATTTTAAATTAGTCATTATGTTTTCCTAAAACATTATATACATAGGATAGCAAACATGACAAATCTATATAGTCTGTTGGAGCACTTAGCACCCAAGATCATTTGATACTTAATTAATAGACAATGGGGCCCGAACAAACAAAGCACTTTAACCCCTTAACACTGGGAGGGTAGTGCCCGGCAGGGCATACAAGTACGCCCCACTGCCGGGTGTGGCGGCGGGCCCCTTCTCCAGCCCACCTACGCACCAGATGTGCGTCATTGGACCCAGGACATACTTGAAAACGAGAGAAATCTCAATGTATCCTTCCTGGTAAAATACTTTGCAAATAAATAAATAAATTGGCTGCAGGGGGAAGGCCTGAGTTTGGGCAACCACACAGCAGCCAACAGCTTGCAGCGCGCTAACTTCTGGGTGGGGCTGAGTAGGCTCTTTGAAGTTAACATTGCGTGCTAGTATGACCTGTGGCTTCAAGGCCCACCCACCGCGAGGGACCGCATAGCATGCCCCGTGGCAGGAGAGGGTTAATGTAGTGACACAATACAGACAAGACCTTCATAAAAATCTCCCTGTATATTTACATTTTCCCACACTGCTAATTGTATCTGTTTTTTTTTCTCTGTTCTTCCCTTTTTCTATTTTGAAATATATATTTGTATTCATAATATCACCAGTCCTGTTTGACTGACAAGGCATTCTGCAGGATTACAAAAAAAAAGCCAGCAACTATATAAGCCTGACCAGTAAATCAAAATTCAGGTCTCCCCGTTATTATGGAAATAAACTTGGCTCATATACATGCAATGCTGAAAGGCGTCTCTCAGCTAGCAACGATGTTAATGTATCTGTAGTACTGAATTCTTAGTTTTCCATCTTCTTATATATATATTTTTTTTCTACACGCCTGGCTTAGGAAATCACAGAATACACTACACTTTATGCGTTTCTTTATTTTACAGCCAATATAAATATTTCATTGAAAAATAAAAAAGTTTATATATAATATAAACTTTGAGGGAGACTCATAACGTATATATTGTATGTATATTGAAGGTTTATAGGACAATAACTTCAGTAATCAGACTTCAGAAATTCAGAATCATGGTTCCGTATCTGATCCATAAATAAAAGACATCCAGTGCGCTTAATACAAATTTTAAATTGTAAACCGATTCTAAAACCCAAAATATATGAGACTAGGGAGAAAAAAGAATGCCAGTTTGTGTGCAACAAATAATAAATGTCCGGCTTGATGCTTCGTATGTGATGCTGAGGTAATACATTATTGTATCTCGTGCGTCTCAAATGATCACGTTATTCCTTGTTTCTGAATAAGAATATAACACGCCACCGAAAAAAAATAAATTATGTAAATACACTGAAATTCATGTAAACAAACTACATTCTCAAAATGATCTTTTTAAAGTTCCTGCACAAGTTTCATTTTTACGAGCGTTGAAAAATACCTATGCATATCTCTGCTGTTGGCATGGAAGAAACCCAGCCAAATACATAAATAAAAATAAACAAACAGACAGATGAAAAATATAAAGAAAGAAAATGAGACAGAATCCCATTGCACAAATGTAATTTATGATAGCCATGCCACATGTCAATAGCTTCTTCTTCAGACATCCTTCTTGACTTTAGGGAAAACACTTGCGGCTCTGCTTGACTTCCCTCTTGTGCTTCCGTGATCAGCCTAACAGTTCGAAAAAATAGATTTGCTTCTTTTATCACATTAAGAGATAATTTTACAATTTGATATTCTGGCAGAGCTGCACGAGAGAGTATGATATCCTCAGAATGACCATCAGATAAAATGTAAATTTGGAGTGCAGCTTTAGAACGCCAAGCGTTCATAACATAAACTGGTTTTCCTCTAAAGGTTGCGTCTATCAAAAATGGCTCCTGCCTTAGGTGGGATTGATAATAATACACAGGTTCGCATATACATTTTCATTGCTTCAGCTTAGAAATCCATGTTATCATAATGAATAAGTTACATTTTAATGGCTAAATTTAAACAATTTTATCGAGAAATCATTAAAATTTCAGGGCATTGCAGCACAAAATTTGACATTTTTGAAGTGCTAGGTTGGGTTGATAAAAAAAGTTTGATAAAAGCACTGGGGACAGACCAAGGCTCTAGTGTCCAGCCCTACAGTGGGTCCGTACTCAAGTCTCATAAGATTTTAGCCACTTCGCGCCATTCCAGAGAAGACTATGCCATATGTAAATCGGTCAACTTCCATCCAAAAGACAAGACAGAACTCAAATAAACTCAATAGATGAGTCTTTTTTGCATGAGAGATACCACAGCACCCTGGCATCCTTGGGTGGTTACTAATCTCTTCCTTGGCGTCTCAGTTTTGGCTGCCCTTTTTGGTGGAAGCAGACCGATTCGCAATTGGCATAGTCTTCTCTGTAAAGGCACAATTTAGCTAAAATCTTATTATGAGACCATGTTGGGAATCCACTATTGCTGTTGTTGATCCTCAGAGATCTCATAAGCTCGTTATCGCTTTCTAGCTTCATATACGTTAACTACTCAGACAGGTTCGTCTGCAAAGATGTATATTTGCTTAAAGGCCATACTGTGTGCAGAAACTGAAGGGCTCTAATCACCTACCAGCTGTTTCTATTGTTCAGTGATGCTATTTTATAGAGATATGTCTAGGGGTAATTAATGTTGGTGATTCCCTAAGCACAACATGTTCTGCAGACCCCCCCTTCCCAACTTCAAATGTATCAGTTAATATGAACTTAACCCTTTTACACCAACAATCGAGTTATATCGATTTCCGCATTGTAATACATTGAAAAGCCCTCATTAACATATCAAAAGACCATGTTCAAACCTTTTTTAAAACAAGATTAGAGTGTCCCCTGTGGGGAAACAAAATCCATTGTTATATGTCTCTCCAAGCACCCTGGAGAGCCATAAAACCAGCAGTCCTAAGCCTCACTGTAACAGAAAGTTCAAATATATTTCTGCCGCATTACTACTGCCAGGTAGAGGTCAGAATACCTGAAGCACTCTGGAGTCACTCACTGCTGTACTGAGATAAGATTCAAGACAGTACAGATACAAGGTGTTACTGTAATCTCCATATACAGGCATTATGCCACATACAGATAATATTTTTATATTCTCTTGGTATTTTGTGGAAGCTGCGTTTCTAATAATCTCATTATGATCACCACAAATCCCCATAATCAGGAGATCTGACCATCTTTATCACAATTACTGTATCTAACACAAAGGTCTTTTCTGCCTGTATGATAATAATGAAGACCCCGTTTGAAATTGTGTAAGATAAAGGACACCATCTAGAGCTCAGAATCTTACATTTTAACAACATTTCTCTAAAGAATAAACGAATACATGAAAAAAATACAGATGAGCAAATTAACGTTATTATAAATTTTTAACTATCTCAGAATAACAATTTCTTTACACCCTTGCACTTTACCCTGTATTTAATTGTTAACTTCACATCCCATGTTTCAAATAACTTTTATGATAAAAAAATTTCAACAAAAAACGCTTGTTAATGAAGGGGTTAAGACAGCCAAAATATTAATTACTTGTTGGGGCCATAAATCAGTAAAATGTAATATAGAACAAAAGAAAAGTATCTTATTTATACCACAGCAAAGGCTGGAGCAAAAGCCAACAGTGATACCCCAGACTGCGGAATGCATGGATACCATGACTGTCCATTCACTCACTCAGAAAATATTTAAAAAACTGCTGCCCCTCTTTCAATAAGGAGTGAAGAACCTTATTAAGAAACTATCAGTGCACTAAAAGCCTACATGTCAAAATTAGGACTAAAATGCTATGAGCTTTGCTTCTTAGTTGTGAACGGATGTGTGTGCAATGAATGTTTTTAGTTGTGACAATAAAAGTTATCAGAGTTATTCAAAGAGAGACGATCTGGCCTCGGAATGTAACCGAACAGTGAAATTCAGCATACGGTTACCTTTCCTGGCCATTTGGCTATTCAGAGAGCAGGCAGTTCGCCAAATGTTGGCGAATTGCCTGCACATACGGTGGCTGTTTGGTGCCTGTTCGAGGGCAGTGAAATCCCCATAGAGAAGCAATGCTTCGTCTAATCAGAGAACATAAACCAACAGTGAAAAGTTGCCGAAATGCCCTGCTGTTTGGTGGTTTCATTCGACAGATTTATTCAGGCGAATCCCATAGGCTTCAATGTTAAAAAATATTCCCGTTTTGTTTCAATATCTAATAAACCGTTTAATATTATATTCTGCAGTAAAAAGTCTCTTCACTTATAAATTTTTTAGGATCTGCGTTTTTTGGGATTTTTTTTGCAAATTTTTTTTCCCGTTTTTTTTTATCGTCTTTTCTTTTTACTGTAACTGCCCTTTTTAGTATCATTCATAGCATCTTATATGTAAATTCCAGACATTTTCGCTCAGTAGTTTTTTGGCAAACAGCTTTTCAATTTCTCAAGGAACTGTGTTTTTTTTCGCCTCATTCGTCTGTGTGTCGGGTTTTTCCGGCGGCTGCTCTGCTCTGTGATCGGCGGCTAGTCGGGTTTCTCCGGTGTGTTTGGTTGGGTTAATCCAAATGTTTTTGCGGGTTTCGCTGTGTGCGATCGCCAGGTTTTGCTTTGAGGGTTCGTCGAGTTTGCGGTGGCTTTTTCCTGCACTATGACGGCCCTGTGGTGCTTGCTGAATACACCGCATGGTCGCTGAAATGGGATCGCCGAATCCCACCGAATTGAAAAGAACGAAAAGTCACCGAACGTGCGGTGACTTATCGATTCTCTTTGAATAACCCTGTTTGTTTTAAAATCTGACCAATTGTTCACATTGCTAGTCACCAAGGACTGTTGCTATTGTCCATACGCCAAGCCACAGTAGATCCACTTCTTTTGTTTTTTTGACCCCATTGCATCCTTCAATCATAGACCCCACCCTAGTGAGCCTAGTGCAAGAATATACCCCTACAGATAAGATTACTATAAATTGCATAAACATTATAATGTCAAGAGTTAGGCTAGGGTCAAACGAACACATTATTCGCAGCGACCGTCAAAAAGTGCGTCCGAACGCATTGACGTATTTTTTCACGGAATGTGCGAAAACAGTCATACGATGCGCATTTTCGTGCGTGATTTTTTACGGATCGTCAATAAAAGACTTTCTGCGTCTGGACGTTATGTAGGCTGGACATTAGCAGCGTCTGACATCTCCTAATAACGCAAACACGCCGCTAGCGGACGCAGCGCACTCTGTACGTCAGTACTAGCGGTTCTCGAAAAAGTGCCTTAATTTTCCACTTGCGTTCCGTGACCGGACTTCCGTGCGGCCGTACTTTGTATATTGGCTGTCATTGCCCGTCATTTGCTGCTACTGCGGCCGTGATTAAGTGCGCCTAAACGCAAGTTAAAAATGCGTTAGTCTGACCCCAGCCTAAGAGAGAAACATTAACGTAGGAGAGAGACAATAAACACTTCAGATCCATATCATATAAAAACATACCTATGACATCAGCCATCATTTTTCCCTTACAGGAAAATATGCAATTCACGTTGATTTCTCCTTTTTTTGTAGGCAGAACATGTGACAATCTCGTCTTATTAATAATGCATGGACTTTCCTCCATTCTCATTTCTGAGTACTGTTGCCAACTGATAAATTGGGAATTGGGAATTACAAATTCACTGAAGCAGAATTATTTTCTTAAACTCTTTGGTGGAAACATTTGGGTCTTGGGCAATAAGAAAAGATTGAGACATTCACTGTATTTAATTTTTTTTTATATACTCGTTATTTTCATGCTTCCTTTCAATTTCAATATTCAGCTGCAGAAGGTAAATGAAAAGCGTACAGGGCATATGAACCGTATTTCGTTCTTCCAGTATCCGAAAAAAGACCATTGTAACCTGGAAAAAAAAAATGTCAAAAATGATGATGTATGAAAGAGCTCTTTTAAATAGAAAGAAGTCTAAAAATGCAGTTTGTGACAAGACTTGTCAGTCAAAAGCAACAGAGTAATTTGTAGTCTGAGTGTACACGTTTAGTATGTGGGCTTTCTCAAACCCACCTAAGAATTGAAATTAATGGGAGGTTTGCTGAATATCCATCCTGTGTAACTTATTGTAACCTGCTGGAAAAAAGCAGGAACGAGCAAGAGACCGAAAAAAAACCTTTCTTCACCTAAAATACCGGGGACTGAAAAGAATTCACCCGAGAGATGTCTGTCAACAAAACTGTCTGTTTTACTTGGGATAAATCAACGAAGAATAATCATGATAACTGAATTGTTAAAGCGCTGTTCCAACTAAAACAATAGTGACATTGTGAAGTAAGGGACTCGGCTCTCTTATGCAAAAATTCTTCAACTATGCCCTTTTACTTTCTATCAATTCACCTGGAAGCAGCATTGCATTATTTTGGCCAGGACAGTGTAGATTGTCTTTGACAGGGCTCAACCTTTGAGTTCATCTCCTTCTGGTGAGTGGAAAATTATCTTGAACATTTAAAAGGACATTTAAAAGGACGCGTTTCTAAAGGAAGCTGTTCTAAATCAGGACAAGTAAAATAAGCATTTTAGCAACTATCGATACTGATGTTCTGCCTATAAGGTGTTAATCCTATTTGTTCAGTGGCTTCAGTGCACCCTGGTTAGCACGGCTATGATATTTATTTACTTATATTCAAAACAAGGGGAAGGAATTTTTGTTACGGAACTTGTTAGCGCTTTATAAATACTTGTACTTGTAACTTGTTACTGCTGTTAGTGCTGAGGAGGAGGAGGGGAGGGTGACTGAAAACAACGTAAAAAGACAGAAGGTGGCAGAGCATTAAACAAAATGTATTTTTTTTCGCAAGTCTTTTCAATGATTTACAGAGACTCATGATGCATTTTGGTAGTGGATAATTTATGTTGAAGGTTTAATTGAACAATTATACTTTAAGGGCACTATCAGCTGCCTCTCACTAAAACTGGGACGCAAAGGGGAATAATTAGCTTCCCCTTTGCGTCCCGGTTTCCCCAGCAGATCGCGGGGCAGGCGTCGAGTCTGGCAGTCTGCCCCTTAGCGATCACTAAGCTCGTGGATGCTGGGGGCAGCGCTACAGCGCCGTCCCCAGCATCCCGCCAAGGTATCGATAGGACTCCATGGAGGATCGTGCTGCGAGGTCACTTGACCGGCAGGATCTCGCCTCTTGTGAGATCCTGCTGGTTGGCAGAGTGATCGTGAAGGGAGAAAAGGGAATTTCTTCCCACAGTCTCACTCTGCTGTGGGCGGCCAGAAGCAGCGGATCGGCCGCGGTTCTCACCGTGGGATGAGAGACCTTCCTGGCGCTTTTAAGGTCCTGCCGCGCAGGAACACCGTTCAGATCCCTGCAGCAGAGTGAGGAACACGTGAGGGCGAGGAGCATCTTATCAGCCCCAGCATGTGACATGCTGCATGGAGCTGACATTAGAAAGGTTGTGCGGGGCTCCCACTGTGTGTGCATACTGGTGGCTGCGGCAGGAAAAAGATTGTGGCTCCCCTGCCCCAATCCTACACCTCTAAGTCAACAGATTCTCCCGGATTGTGAAATCCAGAAGAGGGGGTGCTCCACTTGTGCCTGATTCTTTATTTTATGACCTACATATAAAACAGACCTGGATGCTGAAAATCAAAACAAAACAAACAATGCTGCTTACAAAGAAAACATGGTATGGCTTGATTTATGTGCTTACACTATAAACGTAGCTCTACTAGGGACTGGATGTATCTCTCCTATATACAGGTTTGGGAGATAGATTTAGAAAAGGTTTGCTATTGATTTAGACGACATCTGGGAAGCATTCAAAATCTGTGATCTATACAACTCTAAAGGAACAGTCCGTCGAGGTGAGATCCTATCCTTTTCCATCTGCATGGATGAAAAAACTACCATTGGTGATTGCCCGTGCTCGTGTGGAGGAAAGAGTAGCTGCTAGTGAGCTGCACTTTAACCCCTTCATTACAAGTGATTTAAAAATAAAACTGTCAGGAACCAGTGGTTTTTGGAAAATAATTTCAAGTTAGTTATACAGCAAGAAATATTTGTCAATATTCCCAATGTATTCCTTACTGTAATAACCTATTTGGCAGACAGATGTCGCCATATTCTGGTCAAAAGGAGTTACTGCGGTTCTAAGCTCCATGTAGGATCAGCTAGGGAGATGTCTTTTAGCCACATTCCCCTGCTTTTGTATATTGTGTTTCTTATTTGAACAGGGGCAGAATACTAAATGTTTTGCCATACTAAGGCCTATATTACAAACTTTACACTAAAACGGGGACGCTAAGGAGAAAAACCTGTGCCTGCAGGTGTCCTTAGTGTCCCTGTTTTAGCGTGATATTACAGTGCAGGCGCTAATCCAGCAGCCTGCACCGTTACCTGGTGCTAAGCCTCGTGATGCTCGGGGCAGCGCTAAGCGCTGCCACGAGCATCCCCTCGATGGAGTCCATAAAACTCCATTGAGACTGTCGCCTCGTGAGATCTGGCAGGTCATCGTAGTGATCTACTTAGGGAGACTGGGGGACTTTTCTCCCCCAGTCTCTCACTGTCCCTAGCGGCAAGAAGGAGCAGATGGAGCCACCATCCTTGCCGCGGGATGGAAGCTGAGTATGTGATTTTTTTAGGGGGGATTTTCTGCTGGTGCTGACGGATTCCGCAGAAGCAGAATCCGTTAGAACCAGGTCTTAGCTGTAGTTAACTTTCAAGTTAACCGCGGCAGGACGGTAATTAGTGTTAGGACTTTGTAATCCTAATGCTAATTAACACTTTGCGCTCCCCATGTTAAGCATAAGGAGCGCAAAGTACAGTAACCTCGCACTGAAAAGCGTAAGATCTGAATCGCTAATGAGTTTTTTAACCCATTAGCGCTCGGATTGTAATATGGTGCACATGCACTAGGGCCACCAATGCTAACATTATCGCTCACACATGCGAGTGCTAATGTTAGCGTTATGATTGTAATAGGGCCATACAACATGGATGACTCCTTACAACATGGATGACTCTAATCATTGCCATAGCGACCATTAGGGAATGCTAACCATAAACATGACATTGTGTGAAACAGCTAAAAGTGTATACTTCAGTTTATGGTTTTGGGCTTGTCCACTGCTGGGGGTGCGACCACCACTGGTGACAGTACAACATTATGTATCAGGCCATCGTCTTCTCTACTGAATGTGGTAGACATAGATTATTACATCTGTAAAACATTACTTATATATTATGTCCAGGTTCAATACCAATGGTATATTTGCAGGGCTGATTGCACGGTACTATTGTATATAATTTTCAGATAAGAAACTGCTTTTATCTGCGCAGCACAGAGGTGAAAGGGTTATTTGTAATTCAGGAGAAGGTAGCTGAACAGCAAGTCTCTTACTATCATCAGGCTATCACAATCATACATCCACTTCATAAAGCTAGTAATAATGAGAAGACACATGGCCGCTCGCCAACTTTAAATACCTGTACCTCATTCCTCATATTGAATATCTCCCATTTGACCAAAGTGAGATTTGACAGCTGCTCCAAGCAATTGTCAGATAAGTTTAGAATTAGATTATTTGTTCCTACCTGCTGTTTATTTTATGATTTTGATAGATCCCTCAAGCACAAGTAGGTTTTATCCCGAGGCCGGCATTAAAAAAGAAAATTAAAAGTAAATTTGCCTTCAACACCTTCTTTCCTCCAACTTCCTTTATGGCAGAATGGATTTCCTTCCCCAAAGGAAGTTTTTTCATTTGTGTTTTGACTTGTCTGCTTTGATATTTGTGTACAGATTCTGTTACAGGATGACTACAGTAAAACCTGGTGAGTAATAATATGTCCCTGCAAACATATGAAGTAAAATTTTCCCCTGAAAAGAATTCTTGCATTTTTTTTAATTTATCTCTTTTTTTTAATCTGATCTCTTAGAGGTATTTATTGTTTTCTAGTGACATCGCATGCCCATATCACAGACAGTCCAGAGATTTTACTAGATTATGAAAATATCCCATCATGCTCTAGGGCACCCAAGAAGTTTATGAACTACATTTCCCATGATGCTATCAGGGTTATTCAAAGAGCTCCGAATTGCTGGCGAAAGGTAACCGAACGCTGAAAATCAGCGTTCGGTTACCTTTCCTGGCCATTTTGCTATTTAGAGAGCAGGCAATTCGCCAATTGTTGGCGAATTGCCTGCAAATACGGTGCCTGTTCGGTGCCTGTTCGGTGCCTGTTCGAAGGCAGTGAAATCCCCATAGAGAAGCAATAGCTTCGTCTATTCAGAGAACAAAAACCAGCAGTGAAAAGATGCCAAAATGCCCTGCCATTCGGTTGCTTCATTCGACAGATTTATTCAGGTGAATCCCATAGGCTTCAATGTTAAAAATATTCCCGTTTTAATCCAATATCTAATAAACCGTTGATTATAATATTCTGCAGTAAAGAGTCTCTTTATTTATAGATTTTTTAGGATCTTTTAAGCATTTTCTTTAAACGTTTTTTCTTTTTTCTGTAACAGCCCTTTTTATTATCATTCCTTGGACCTCATATGTAAATTTCAGACATTTTCGCTCAGTAGTTTCTTTGCAAACAGCGTTTCACTTTTCAAACATTCAAGCGTACTGGTTTTTTTTTCACCCCTCTCGTCTGCGGTGTCGGGTTTATCCAGCGGCTGCTCTGCGCTCTGATTGGCTCCTGCTCGGGTTTCTCTGGCGTCTTCGGCGGGGTTAATCCAAATGTTTTTACAGGTTTCGGTGTGCATTCGCCTGGGTTTTGCAGTGAGTGTTCGGCAGCTTTTCCCTGCACTACACTATTATATGAACTTTCCCTGCACTACGACGGCTCTGTGGTACTTGCTGAATACACCGCAGGGTCGCCGAAATGGGATCGCCGAATCAAGCCGAATTGAAGAGAGAGAAAAGTCACTGAACGTGCGGTGACTTTTCGATGCTCTTTGAATAACCCTTTTATGTATCTAAACACCATAGGACATACAATTCAAAAAATCTGGGGTCCCAAGGTTTGCCATCACTGCCCCAGGGTATCCCTTTAATACTTATCTTTTCTCCACCGTCCAGCTTTCCCATAGCGCTAGTCTGATGTGATAGCTTGCTACTTCTAAAAACGCTCTCAAGGAGCAGTTGTGGGGCTGGAACTTGGACATCCAGGAAATCTGATGCCTCACAATGTGAATATCGGTACCCGCAGAAGGCGGATCAACCCAATTGGACTCCTGCAGGTGGTGAACAGGGCGCAACACAGCTCACCACGACAATATAAAATTTCCTAAATGGTCATGGCTACTTGAAAATCCTTTTATGTTTGACAGCATTGAGAATTGAATTTTCTAGTAAGTCATTACTCATTAACCCATTCACTCCCAAAAGCAAGTTACTTCGATTATGCATTGAAATACATTGAAAAGCACACGTAAGCATATCAAAACCCCATTTTCACACCTTTTTAAAGCAGGATAAGTGTGCCCCATATGGAGAAACGAAACTCAGTCTTCAGTCACCCTGGAGAGAGTTAGAAAAAACTGTAAATACCAGCCCCAATACTCACAGTAACAAAAAGTTCAACGATTTTGCAGCGGCATTACAGCCAGGGTGAGGATGAATACAGGGAGGGCTCTGGGATCACTCACTGATGAACAGGGATAAGAAGGGGGTTATTATAACTGAAAATCACTGTACAGTACAGGTATAAGGTGTTGCTGTAATTTCCGTATACAGGCATTATGCCACATACAGATATTATTTTTATATTCTATAGGTATTTTTTGGAAGCTGCATTGCTAATAATCTCAATATGATCACTACAAATCCCCATAAGCAGGAGATCTGACCATTTTATTATCTATCTGCATCATTTACGGTATGTGACACCAAGGCCATTTCTGCCAGTATTCTTATAACGCGGACCCCGTGTGAAATTGGGCAAGATAAGGAACACCATCTAGAGTTTAGAACCTTTTATTCCAATGAAATGTCTGTGAAGGATAAACAAATACATGAAAAATTTAAAATGAACAAATTTACACTATTTTTATTTTTTATCTATCTCAGAACAAAAATCTCTTTGCAATTTTTCTATTTTTCTCTCTATTTAACTGTTAATTTTATTTATTTATTTATAAAGGATTTTATCAGGAAGGATACATTGAGATTTCTCTCGTTTTCAAGTATGTCCTGGGTTCAAGAACATGGTTACAGAAATACAAAAGTAGTAAAATGAAAGAAATTAAAACAAAACAAATATACAGATTAACAGAAAATAAATTTGTAGGAAATATAGTCACTATCAGGGTTATCCAAAGAGATTCGAAAAGTCACCGCACGTTCGGTGACTTTTCGTTCTCTTCAATTCGGTTCCTTTTGCCGATTGCATTTCGGTGACCCTGCGGTGTATTCAGCAAGCACCACAGGGTCCCCGAATTGCAGGGAAAAGCTGCCGCAAACCTGACGAAAACTAACCGAATGCACGCTGAAAACAAGCAAAAACATCTGGATTAACCTTCGAAAAAGCCGAACAGGAGCCGAACAGGAGCCGAATCACACAGAGCCGAAGCAGCTGTGACGTAGAGGAGGCAGTGAATAAATTAGCAAAACCATTTGTATAAATCTGGGAAAAAAAAACGCTGTTTGCAAAGAAACTACTAAGCGAAAATGTCTGAAATTTTCACAGGAGGTCCAGGGAATGATAATAAAGAGGGCTGTTACAAAAAAAAAAGGTAAACTGAAAAAAAATAATAAAAAAAAATCGGATTTTTAAAAAAAAAACAGAAAAATGCTTAAAGTATCCTAAAAAATCTATAAATAAAGAGACTTTTTGCTGCAGAATTTTATAATGAACGGTTTATTAGATATTGAATTAAAACGGGAATATTTTTAACATTGAAGCCTATGGGATTCTCCTGAATAAATTTGCTGAATTAAACCACCGAATGGCAGGGCATTAGGGGAACCTTTCACTGCTGGTTTGTGTTCTCTGAATAGCCGAAGCAGTGCTTTTTCATGGGGATTTCACTGCCCTCGAACAGGCACCGAACAGGCACCGTATGTGCAGGCAATTCTCCAGGATTTGGCGAATTGCCTGCTCTCTGGATAGCCGAATGGTCAGGAAAGGGAACCGAACACTGATTTTCAGCGTTCGGTTACCTTTCTCAAGCAATTCGGATCTCTTTGGATAACCCTGTATGTTACATGTTTACAGGTGCATTCCTTATTGAGGTATGTTAATATGGAGCTCTTAAGATGGTATGTAACCATGTTTTCCTTTTTGCAGCACTCACATTTTAATTCAGATTCCCAGGCCAGGCTCCATAACTGTGTGCTTTTAGATCCCAGATGGACTTAGATCCCACCCTCCCTCCCCTGAATACGGAGATGTAGTGTATGCAGCTGCCCCGCAAACGCACCTCCAGAAACTTACTACATTGTATAACTCATTCTATCGCTTTGTGCTACAATGTAACTACATGACCCACCATTGTGACTTGTTAAAAGAACTAAACTGGCCGTTGCTGGAATCTAGACGCACCCTTCACCTTCCCAACCTGGTGTTTAAGAGCTTTTCTGGGAAGCTACCACCCTACCTGAAAATGCTGCTTCCCTCAGCAGTTCCCTCATCCTATAACCTCCGATCCAGGACCTGCACCTTACTTGCAATACCACAATACAAAAAGCAAGTGGCTCGATCCTCATTTTCCTACAGAGCACTGCAATTACGGAATAACCTCCCATGTTTCAAATAAATGATATGATAAATATTTTTTCAAGAAAAATAGCTTAGTAATGAAGGGGTTACGTGAGAAAAAAAAGTCTGGCATACAATATTGTAACGGGTTCACTTTCCTGCCCCACACAATATCTCGGAGAGTTACTAACAGACTCATGCTGGAGCATTAATCTCCAATCATGCTTTGACTCTGGCTTGTCACTTCAGCACCGTGTACCTCTGTTTTCCTGACTTCAGCTTGTGACCATGATCTTGTTACCTGCTGTGTAACTTGACCTTGACTTTTTTTCTTGTATATGTGTATCTCTCCATTTCTTGACCTTGGCTTATTATAGATTATTCTCTTTACTACTCTTTCCTGTTTACCCAGCCATCTCAAAGACCAGTGCTTCCTCTCTGCTGATTAGGTTTGTGATACTTTGATAAGTAACTTTGTAGAGAGCCTTTCATTTTGGATCTGGAATGTTGTAACTCGAAAACCTCATTCAGCGTAAGCAGTGAATGAACGTCTGTATTTTTAAGTATAATTGATATTAATGCACATCTATATATTTTCTAAATAACAATAATGATTGTAGTTTCTAATGATGAAACTGTATTTATGCTTCAACTCCTTGCCAGCTCTCCAGGTTCTTCTTGCATCCCACCTATTCTTAACCCTTTAAGGACCAATGGTCTTTAAAGTCAATGGGCCACATTACAATCTTAACGCTAACATTGACGCTCACCTGCATGAGCATTAACGTTAGCCGAGGTGTCTACCGCATATTACAATCCAAACACAAACGGGTTAAGTAACCCGTTTGCGTTTGGTACCTTACGCTTTTCAGCACGAGGTTACTTTACTTTGTGCTCCCTATACTTAACATGGGGAGCACAAAGTGTTAATCAGCATTAGTATTACAAAGTCCTAACGCTGATTAACGTCCGGCTCTGGTTAGCGGAAAGTTAACCGGAGCCAGGACTTGGTGTTAACGGATTCCGCTTCTGCAGAATCCGTTAACACCAGGCTAAAAAAATAATCATATACTCACCTCCTGTCCTGCGGCGAGGACCATGGCTCCAACGCCTCCTCCGTCCGGCGGGAGCAGGGAAAGACTGGGGGAAAAGGTCCCCCCAGTCTCTCCCTGCGTATCACTACGCCGACCGGCTGGATTTGCGAGGCGAGATCCAGCAGGTCATGTGACCGCCGTTGTCTAGCTCAATGGAGTCCTATGGACTCCATCGAGTGGATGCTCGCGGCTGCGCTCAGCATTGCCGTGAGCATCGTGGGGCCGTAGCGTGCGGTAACAATGCAGGCAGCTTTTTAAGCTCCTGCATTTTAACCTCCCTGGCGGTCTAATTTTTTCAAAATTTCGTGTCTAAAAGCGTCTCAATTTTCTTTTAAAGGAAATGTGTTTTTGTACATAGTTAGCCTGTAATAATTAGGAATCACGCACTGAAATCCGTGAAATCAAGAGTCCTTACTGGTAAAATCCTTTATAAATAAATTAATAAATAAATAAAAAATAAATAGTAAATACACAGAGTCCGATAAAGTTTGAAACACAAAATAATAATTTATTATCCCAAAAATAATTATCCAAAATAATGCAAATAAATGATATTCAATAAAATACAACAAAAAACACTGAATTCTGTCAGCAAGCAAGGGTGAGATGATGTATGGTTTATTTCTTATCCTGTACTGCCACCTAGTGGCCGTTCAAAAACAATACACTGTATAATCCAAAATGAAAACTGTAAAAAAGATTCCTTTTATGCTAGCCCCGCCCCCTGCACCATGTGACTCGCAGGGAGCCTTCCAGGAAGCAGCATGCCGCGATCACACTGCGGGGGACAGCGAGGGAGCCAGGAGGAGGTGAGTATGTATCCAGCCCGAGTGTGGCTCGGGGTTACCGTTCGGGGTAGAGAAATTTAACCCCGAGTCACACTCGGGAATACCGCCAGGGAGGTTAATTCCATGCTAAAACGGGGGCGGTAGGGGGAAAACTGCCGGCGTAGTTTTTTCTCCCTACCGCCCCCGTTTTAGCGTGGAGAATGTAACAAGTCTTTAACCCAATGTATTTATGACGTAAACGTTATGTCATTGGTCTTTAAGGGGTTAAATGGTTATTGTTGCTTGAGGAGACATACATCCAAAGCAGGTTACAAGCTGACATGTTGGCTTTATTGCCAGCCTATAAACCTACACTAACCTGCTGGCATGGGCCAGTGGTGTATTTAGGTTTTGTGCTGCCCTAGGCCTGACTAAACTCGTGCACCCCCTAATTTAAATTTGACGCACCCCTTCCTGTCAAGGGCACACCTCTTCCTGGTTAATCCCCACCCTTCCTCTTTAAGCTCCACCTTTTCCTCTTAGAGCTCCTCCTTTTCCTCTCTTTATATTAAAAGTGCATACCAAGTGCCTACTTGTATATTTTGTATACCATTTCAAATGTATCTATTGAGATAAAGAAAATAATGAAATGTTTAAATTCAAGCATTTTTACAAAGAACGGCCACGCATGTCAAGTAAACGGGATCACAGCCGCTCTAATTGGTTGAACAATAAAATCCACAGAAACGTGCACTGCATATGAACGTATCACAGAGCTGCACAGCAATAAAACCCACAGAAATGGGCACTGTGTATGAGCATATCAGAGCTGCAGAGCAATAAAACCCACAGAAATGTGCAGTGTGTATGAGCATATCACAGAACTGCACAGCAATAAAACTCACAGTAATGTGCAGTGTGTATGAGCGTATCCCAGAGCTCCAGGGCAATAAAACTCACAGTAATATGCAGTGTGTATCACAGAATCCACAGCAATAAAACTCCCAGCAATGCAATATTTGGTGTGTGTCAGCGTATCAGAATCCACAGCAATAAAACTCCCAGCAATGCAATGTGCGGTGTGTATGAGTGCATCAGAATTCACAGCAATAAAACTCACAGCAAACCGAGTGTATATGAGCACACAGCAATTATGCTGTGGAGCCATCTTGTCAGCAGTGGAGTGCCACTGCCAGAGGGTGCACTGTAGCTTTGATTCCCTTCCCGGTGGGTGTTCAGTCCAGAATAGAGTCTGTGTTAACGAAAGGGCGGGCAGCTGCGCGCGTGCGTTTCATGTGGTTCAGCCAGTCATGTGGTACTGAGACTCCGAGAAATGGCAGTGAAATGCCCTGATGTTCGGTGGTTTCAATTAGCAGGTTTATTCAGGCGAACCCCATAGGTTTCAATGTTAAAAATATTCCCGTTTTTATGCAATATCTAATAAATAATTTATTATTTTAATCTGCAGTAAAAAGTCTTTACTTATTGATTTTTTTTAGTACCTGTTAGTCATTTTTCAGATTTTTTTGGGCAAAATTCCCCCCCCCCCGTTTTTTTTAATAACAGTTTTTCTTTTTTCTGTAACAGAACTTTTTATTATCAATCATAGGATCATATATGTAAATTCCAGACATTTTCGTTCAGTAGTTCTTTTGAAAACAGCAGGCCACGGGTTTGTGGTGGCAGCATTCATTTAGGGGACATATTTTATAAAAAAATAATGCATTTGCTATCAATGAAAAAAGTCGTTCAAACTATCCAAAACATTCTAAACTGAACCTGTGCATGTTTAAGTAGATAAACAGATTATTTGTAAACATTAAATTAATGATGAAAATGTACAAGTAATTGCAGAAAATACTGATTTCAATATTTCTTTCTTTTTTTGATACTCAGCTGATACAGATCACTTGCTCCTTCACATTCCATTTAGGTCACTTACATGGTCCTCTTTAGAACACTCTAAATATATTTGCTCACATTAAGCACTGTGTTCGAAAATTGCAACAGTTATATTCAAGCCATTGTATGTTGCCAAGTACAAGTTTAAATTTTTTTTTTTACTTCAGCGGATTTTCTCTTTTTTCTACTGACAGAAAAGATAATACTAATGGTCCATTTATTTGACACAGTCAGAAAGTGATGCTATGATTAGTATTCACATGGTTTCTTTGATGTGGGCAGTTTATCTTTCACCGCAGGAAGAGCAAATAATATATTAAAAAGCTAGCACGACTCCTTGGCGCTTAATGAGTTAATTATTAATTCTGTATTATGCCACCATTTTATTATGTATTATAAATTAAGAGGTTAGAAATTCAGGTCAAGAATGACTGACATAAATGTAATTGTTTAGTGATGTAAATTGGTCTCAAGATAATCCTTCAAATGACATACCCCGTAGACTCTACAAGGTCATGCAGCATACAATTTTTCAATGAAGTTTTCTGAACATTTTAATTCATGTTGGCAAAATTGAGTCTGCAGCATTAGTGATTACAAAGGAATTTTAAGTGTTTGATTGGCATTTGAGTGGTCTTTTC